>CAUYRH010058872.1:0-49894 GCA_963574655.1 Perodicticus potto
TCCCCACTTGAGTTCTCTCTCTACCAGGAGCTTTAGTGTTTTTCATGTTCTTTTTTGTAAATAAATTCTGTCTTACCACCGATCTGGGGTCTGGGGATTTGTTCTTCAAATCACGGAGACCAAGAACCTGAAATTCCGGCATCAGTACCAATGTGAAGTGATTAAAAGTGGACCTCAGAAGATACGTACACAATTAGATAATTCCTTCAAAACTATCGCAGAGTCTACTAATTAGTCCCCCATTTGTGACTCTTGGTTTAATTCCCCAGACTGAATTCTTATTTCAAATACACAGATGTATTTTGGTAGGGTCTATTTGAGTCTTTTCTTCGAATTTGTTGTTTCATTGTTAATAATGCTGTTCTTGTTGTGTTTTTATAGTTTTCCATTAAACACATTTTCAATATGTGTATTTTGATGCCTAAAACATTGTAAAGTCTATGTTCTTTTTTTTTTGTTTTGAATTTTAAAGTATTGCAGAGAAATGTTTAGAAATGTTTTAGTTATGTGGATCACTTTTCTAATCCTTGAGTGGAGGTCGTAAGTGGGCCAGACACCCAGAAGGTGTCCACTTCCCTTAGGTTATTTTTCACCCTGCCCCCCTCATCTCCCTCACACTCTTCCTTGATTTTTACTGACTTTTACTTCACCGTATGCCCATATATGCTGATCAGTTACCTTCAGTTTAACTACTTTGTTTTCAAATTCAAATTAGATACAAATGAATTAGTCACTAGCCATTCATTTCAGATTTCCAACTTCTATGTTAATTAGCACAGAAAGTAGAAGCCATTTGGAAAAAGTCAATTGTTTCTATTATTTGCTTATTTTTCTCCATGAGAAAATTCAGCAATTAGTCTAACTTCTAGGACAAGTCCATACATTTCTGAAAAAGAAGGAATTTGGCTCCTAAGTTATCTTTGGGTCCCTTTCCAACTTTCAGATTTTATGATTCTTAGAAGCCAACTAGTTATCCGAGTGGGGTATCCTGACTGTATCTAAACATACTTGATTAAAAATATTTTATATAATTAAAAATTTTACTTCTCAAAGTAGGGTAAAAGATGGGTAAAAGAAAAAAAATGCACTCTACATTTTTACCCTTGAGAAACAAATTCAAGCTGAGATTCCCCCTTTAAAAGACAACAAAATTGACATTACGTGTTAACAGCTATTACAGTTTAGGACTTAGAAACGTGAGTGCCACATGAAGTGGAAATTTGTAAATTGTGGAAATAATTATGTGTCTTTTGTTCTATGTTTTTTGAAAGCCATATAATGAAAAAGTTTCACTGTCCTGACCTTTCATTACTAAAATCCCGGTGTATTTCCTCTTTCGTCTTGGAGAAAAAGGATATAAATCACTCTTCTCGGCATTGTGCACCGTCTGCCACACGGGCAGCCAACTTTTACAGATGTCCTTCCTGGCTTCAAAAGGCAGAAGCCCGCAGGTAGCAGAAAATGCCAGGTTTCTTCGCATGGCTGAGGACGTTCTATTTGCCATGGAAGAAACCTGTGTGCTGTGATTAATGCCGCTGTGCCGAGTCAGCCTGGTGGACAGTTTAACTCCACGACCTTCCATAGGCAGACAGCGTCCCTCACAGATCGTCTTTGACACAACCTGTACTGTAGACAGTCAGCATCAGTCTAGCAGGTGGGAGCTGTGTTCGTTTGCTATGAGACAACCACTTCTTAGCATGGAGCTGTGCTGCCTCACATTCTCCATGATTATTTCTTATATTTTATTCTTTGTTACTCATCAATGCGTGAAAACTTCCTCTATTAGAATCTTTACCTCTCAGGTGTAAAGTTGAAATCCAATTTCTAAATGGAAGTGTATGTAAGTGTTGTCATTCCATTTCACGCCAAATAAGACAGCTCCTTATGCTGTTATGTTGAATGTTACTTATTTAGAATGACTTAATCTTGCCTCACTCATGTACCACTGACTAACATGCAGAAGGTAGAGGAACCAGACTAGGGGAAGTAGATGGTAGAAACATCATCTCTGTAAATAAGAGTATATCTTAATTTTTTCCATATGAAACACATCTACCCATCTTTGAAGGAAAGAAATACTTGGTAATATACCTAACAAAAGAGGCAAAAGGACTTCTACAAAGATAATTATAAGACCCTAAGAAAAGAAATAGCAGAAGATGTTAACAAATGGGAGACAAATACCATGCTTCTGGCCGGGAAGAATAAACATTGTTAAAATGTCTATTCTACCCAAAGCAATCTACAGATTCAAGGCAGTCATCATTAAAATACCAACATCATATTTTGAAGAACTGGAAAAAATAGTACTTCATTTTGCCAGGAAGCGAAAAAAAAAACAAAAAACAAACAAACAAAAAAAAACTTATATAGTTAAGGCTGTATGTAGTAATAAAAACAAAGCCAGGAACATCACCCAGCCACTTTAGACTACAGTGACTATATCACTTTAGACTATATTACAAGTCCACAGTGATCAAAACTGCATGGTATCAGAACAAAAATAGAGACATAGTCATTTGGAACCAAATGGAAAATGAAGAGGTGAAACCAGTCTCTTATAGCTATCTGATCTTTGATAAATCAAACAAAAGCATATACTGGGGAAAAGAACACCTATTCAATAAATGGTGCTGGGAGAACTGGATAACCACATGTGAAAGACTGAAACTGGTCCCTCCTCTTTCACCACTTAAAAAAATTGATTGAAGATGGATTAAAGATGTAAATCTAAGGCATGAAATGGTAAAAATCCTAGAATAAAGTGTGGGAAAAATTCTTGAGGATTTCAGAAAGAAAGATTCTGGGGAAAGATTTTATGATGAAGACTTCAGTGGCAGTATTTATAAGCCCCTAATGTGGCCAAGGAGGACACCTAAAACTGTTTGATATTCCATTAAGTTCTCCTGTTGAACACAAATGTTTTCATCCACTTTTCCAAGAGTGGTGTCTAGCCATCTGGAATGCTGGAAGATCTGATGGGATGCAAAATCCAAGATTTTCAGTATTGAGATTGAACAAAACCTTGGGCAATGATAGCACTTTCTGTTGCCATTATAATAAACTTGTTTGATCTCAGTATGTAATTTACAATTACATGTCAAATTAGTTAGGTAAGATTCTTTATGCTTTCATCATGTTTTTGAAATTCTATCCATAGCTTGGTCATTTGAAATAAAAATATGGCTGCTTCTGAGCATTTAAATCTCTTAAGGGGAGACAACACATTGGGGAGACTATTATGATATTTAGCAGAAAAGTAACACCAAGAAACTAAATTATGTACTTGTCAGGAGTCCACATAAACCAAACTAATGACAATTTTAAAAACTTCAAAGTCCATGCAATAAAGACAGTTCAACATTATCCAAAGGTGAAGTGGTCACAGTCTTTGACAATTAATGACCCTAGCTCATTGTAAAATGACCTAACTTAAAGAAATATTCATTTTTGTAGTAAGGCTGGTAAGAGAAGTCATAGTAACTTGGAGACCCACTAAAAGCAACCTAAAGGTTAGAAAACCTAAATATATCCAGGGTTCCATCCGCCGTTCAGGAGGCTGGCCAATGACATGAGAGGAGCATTCAAGAAGATGTGCTGCTTTCCCCTGAGAAACTGTTTGAAATGCATTTGGTGGCATTGTTTAGAGCAGTGGTTCTCAACCTGTGGGTCACGACCCCCTTTTTAACAATGAAAATACATCGTGGCAGAAGGCTGAGAACCACTGGTTTAGAGCAAAGTCGGTATCAGTAACTTTTGAAATTAAACTTTCTATGGTGGTAATATTAGAGGAAACAAAACCACAACATTTACTTTTATTCAGCAGCATGCACCAGCCCAACATGGGCAAAGACATCTACACCTGCGGAGTATTCTGTTACGTGCTTCTCTGGGACACATTCTAAAGGTGGACACATCCACCTTTTAGAGAGTGGCTGCTGCTCTTCTGAAATGCTGGGAGGTCTGATTGGCTATGAATGCCAAGATTTTTCACAATTAATGTATTAGCTTCAAATTCCATGCCAACAGCACCGCACTGCTGCCAAGAGTGAGCCCTCAGGAACCTCACTGGAAACTGACCTATCTCCACCTACTGGGAGCTTGAAACTAATTTTGATCATGGGCTGCTTTGGCCGTTGACTATGAGAAGTGTTATGGGGCTCTTCAGGAAAAGCTATTCAGGAGGCAGCAGTGAATCAGGCCAAATATCAAGATCCCAACTAGTGAGGACGCCAAACCGGGTCAGCAAATTCTCTATCAAACGCAGCATCAGCACTCGTGGTAGAAATGGGCAGTTAAATTTGTTCATCCATGTGGTTGCATAGCTCCTAAACAAGCTCCAGTGGCAAAATTACTTTCTTGTGGTCCCTCTAAGCATCCTGTAAGGGTGCATTGACGCATTTGGTAGAAAGAGACCTCTCTGGATTTAGTCATCACACAATTACTCATGTCCAGTGACAGGCAGAGCACTTGAGGCCTTCCCGCACAACATGCGTTTTGCAGGATTAATCCAGTAGGCTTCTATATTTGGTTGTGATTATTTATTAATTAGAAAGGGCAGAGTACTGTTTCCAGGGAGTGTAGGAAAGCGAGCAGTAACGATGTCTACAATAGCAGGACAGCTTTCCACTCTTCCTTTGATTTTCTCCTGGGGGACTCTCCCTGGGAACAGAGAGCCACTGGCATTAGTAAAATTGTTTCTTGAGTTGCAAACCCAGTCTTCTTTCTTGTTTTATTAATAGAGCATAAACCTCTATTAAAGCCCTTTGCAAATCATGATCTCATGGACCTTTATGTAAGAAAAAGGAAGAGATGAGAATCACATGACCTGACGGGAACAAGGAAAATAAAGTCAGGCCTTCAGGATGACAGAGAAGTTTTGATCTCTGATTTTGGGAAATCCATCGTGTCTAGGATGTCACTTGTTTCTGGGAAATCTCTTTCCTGGTAGCTTTACTTTAAGGTCTGTTACTCGTATACAGTTTTAGGACTATGGAGGGGCCTTTATGACTTGAGAGATGTAGGTTCAAGACTCAAAGCTCTGAACTTTTCCCAAAGAACTTGGTGTGGTCTCTTCTTATGGAGTTCAAGGACATTCTTGCCTGGTGTCATTTCCAAAAGACTCAAGTTCTGGGTCCTAGTTTGTGAAGATGTCATTGGGATCAGATGGTAGATCACAAAAATCTTCTCTTATCTGGTGAAATATGATTTTCCATAGTGTATTAACGCCTTGCGCTATTGAGTTATGACAGAGTTTATAAGAATGGGAGAAACATGAATTTCTGTTATTATGAACATAGGACCTTTTCATAAGGTGTCAATCTGTATATCCTGGTAGGAATAAATCTTATGGTCATCAATTAGCAATGCCTTCGACAAATCAATCCAATTAATTCAGTTAGCTTTGTTTCCCAGTAAGTCTGCAACATCTGCTTTATCATTGTGCAACACACAAGTACCTTCATCACCGGAGTTTTCTGCAGATATGTACCTTAAGGGAAACCCATTGTCTAATGACCTTTTAGCTATAGTTAAAGAATCCAACTGCCTGAATGGAAACTTCTATAAAACAATAACAAAAACATGCATTGAAAGAGAGAATTGAATGAACTCCATCTGTAAGTTCAGATGATCCAGCAGGTGCAAGAAATGTTTCATCTAATTTTCTTTTATTGTCTTACCAGAATTGCAAGTTTGACAAACCAAGCATTAGTTATAAATAATTTTAGCAATTTTGGTAGAATCAGCCCCAAAATACTTTTTTCATAATTTGAATCATTTTCTCTTTTTGGTAATTTATGGAGTGCAGAATTTTTAACAAGGGAAGATTTGAGGACTCAGGAAGGACCAGGTGCTGGTCCAGGCTCTCTGTGAGTCCACGTTAACATGGAATTCACATTCCCTTAAGAACCAAATTTGTTTCTCCTATTTAGAGTACTAGTTATGCTTATTAAATAAATTAACATAAGCAGTTGTCTTGGATCAAGCTTCATTTAAAATGCATATTTTAACAATCTCACTACTGCCTGACTTAGTATGAATATCCACCAAATAATTTCTTTGGTATTTAATCATTTTGTTCTGCTCGATGTTGGATTATCAGTTTTATGAACCACTTTTCTCAAAGAGTTCTGAGAATTCTTTCTCATTCCAATGGTACAATTTTTAAACTCTAAGCCCATAACTAATTAACAATAGTATGATAAAATTATCATAAACCTGTACTCGTCAAAAACCTCTTCATGAAACTCTTTGAGGAGAAAACAGTTTAAGCTTATATTTACCACGAAATTGCCAGAGTAATCAGTTAACCATCAGTGAATGATAATACTATTTTTTTTTTTCTTTTTGAGACAGAGTCTTACTCTCTTGCCACAGGTAGAGTACAGTGGCATCATCATAGCTCACTTCAATGTTAAACTTCTGTGCTCAAGTGATCCTCCTTCCTCAGCCTCCAAGAAGCTGGGAATAACGGCAGCACCACAACATCTAGCTTGTTTTTCTATTTTAGTAAAGATGGGCTCTTACTCTTGCTTACACTGGTCTTGAAATCCTAAGCTCAAGCAATCCTCCCAGATTTCTGGGATTATAGGTGTTAGCCACTACTCCTATCCAATGATAAGACACAAAATGTCCATAGTTAAAGATCTAATAAAATGTCATTAAAATAATAATGCAATTGAGATGAAATGTAAGTTATTTCTGTTACATGCAACATTTTATGAAAATAACTAAAATTATGACTGATAATTTTATACCAATATTATTATAATGTCTTGAATTCCATACATTTTTAAAAACATATTAATAATACATATATGAGAAATATAAATCAAGTATTACTCACTATTTGACATTACTTACTATTTGACAATGCTTCCATGAAATGTAACATATCAATTAAGTCCAATAAGTTTAAAGTCTACATTTTTATAAGAAAATAGAGACTGAGATTTTCCAAGGACCTATCTGGGAAACTCAAAGTCAATTCAAGTTTAACAAAAAGATGTAATTAGGAAATTTACTTTGGTAAGTTCATCAAAAATATGAAACTTTCAAAACACTTGATCAAAATAACATTGCTGGTCACTGTGAACAGTAGTCATTTATTTAACCAAAATGATATTAATATACCACATATACTGAAAGTTACATAGTCATAGAAAAACTCCAGCTCATTTTATTAGAAAGAACTCAGTTTTCTCAAGTGATCAAAAGCTTATTAAAGATGACGTGTGACGAGAAGGACAAATGCAATCAGTGTAACCTGGTTTCTTGTACCCTCAATGAATTCCCAAAAACAACAAAAAGATGACGTGTGACATGAGAAGTCATTGTGGTAAAATACAGAATCTTTGTGTCCTAGGCCAATTACATAAAAGATAAAAAAGCAAAACAAAACAAAACAAAAAAACGTTTCACAATTGTCTGTTAAAAGCAACAAGAGAGCCTTGTTGTTTAAAAAGGACCCAATTCCAGTTTCATATTAGTATACTTTTATATTAATGTTGATTTTTAGAAAACAGCAATCCTCTCTAATCTTAGCTAATCTGATAACATACTCAATTCCTTTCATGAGATTTGTCTTCAACAGACTTTTTACAACTTTCTCGTCCAATGAGTTTTTCTCTTATATGAAGTTGGACAATTAAGTTTGCAAACTCATCCTAGAAAAAAGTGCTACATCCCTCATTGCTGACTGTCACTAGGTCACGTTCAGAGCAGTCCCCTTGGGGAGTGCACCCACACCAGCGCCTACTCCCACTTACTTCAAAGCAATTTTGGAGCTTTGTTTCTGGAATGGCCATCACGGCTAAGGTTGGACATTAACATTCAGGAGCTCATTGTAGAGAATGTCCCTGGAAGGATAGGCTGGTTCTGGTGTGAGTGCATGGATTACCAGGGAAAGTACTTCCGAGGTGACCATCGTGATATTCACCAGGGGAGTACTGACATGGTGACCACAGTGACATTCGGAAATGAAGGGCGTAGCACTTTTTCTTTTCTTTTCTTTTTTTTTTTTTTTTATAAAACTACAACCATTTTATTTTGCTCACAGTTTTGAAGGTTAAGGGAGCTGGAATAAGTACCAGGCGTATCTTATTTAGGGTTTCTCCTAATGTTTCTTTCTTTTTTTTTTTTTACATGTATTTTATTATTTTATTATTCTTCATTACATTATTTCCCCCCCACCCCTCCGTGGTAAGACAGAATTAATTTACAGAAAACACCAAAGCTCCTGGTAGAGGGAGAGATTTCAAGTGGGGAGAGAGATGCTCTCTCCGTTCCTCTCCCGGTCTTTCCCTGTCTCCTCCTCTAGGCCTCTAGCCTCAGGGTACATATAGGTGTATGGGTTCCTTGGCCAGGAAACGAATGAATACAGTCCCTTCCACCAGGGGGAAGGTGAATGAGTGTATCAATGAATGGACACAGTCCATCCATGGAATTCAGGCCTAGGAAGGGATAATTTCTTGAGGCCAACAGTTTGTGACCTGCCTGGGCAACATAGGAAGATATCATCTCTACATTTTTTTTAATTAACTGGACATGGTGAGGAGTACTTGTAGTTCCAGCTACTCAGGAAGCTGAGGCTGGAGGATCACTTGACCCCAAGAACTCAAGGCTACAGTGAGCTATGATTATGCCACTGCACTCCAGACTAGGTGAGACAGAGAAAGACCCTGCCTTTACAAAAAAAAAAAGAGAATTGTACATTTCAATGGGTAAATCATATGGTATATTAATTATATCCTAATGAATACATTTTAGAAAGCCTGTATAGTAGGAAATAATTTCACCAACTTAAAAAAGTGTAATATAGTACCTGGAAAACAATAAATACTCACTACGTAGCACCTTTTATTATTCTACCATCATTTACTATACTCCCCTGACCAATTAAGGTTATCTGCTTCAAAATCAAGGTGTAGCAAAAGATTAAATTACTAGGAAGGAATTATGTGCCCATAAATCATAGTAATTCAGAGAGTGTTATTTAGAGCCAGACAACCATGTATCTATCGTAACTAACATACAGCCTTGAGCATATTAACTTCTCAGTTTCATCTATAAAATAGTCATAATAATAGTATCTGTTTCATATAATTATCGTTAGAAGGAAATTAAATGAGATATGTGCTGAGGCTAACATATTGACTGGAACATAGTTATTCTCAGCAAAAATTAATTTTCCCATTTGAGCTAGCATCTCACATATCCCAATCCCCCACCAAAAGGTCTTTCTAATGTTTGTATGTTAACAATTTCTATTTTAAATGTGAAACTTTTCCTGAAAGTTACTTCTAATAACATTTCACTGCTTGAATATTGCCAGCTGCCAAAATGTCTTTTATTCCAGAAGGCTGTATTTTTATTCTCATTGTTCTCTATAGGTAATTTGTTAATAATCTAGTCATTGATGCCGGTTGTATGAGTAGGTACTTTTAGCTTTAATTAGGAATGGTGCATCCTTGCTGCTCACTTTGGCTATAATAAAGAAAATTGTTCATTGAAAAGTCAATAAAATGAATGTGATTCAATGAATACAGCTGCCAATTTTAGGAGTGAAACTTCTACTAGCTAATTCAGGATTGTGCTATCGTGAAATATTCCACTCCCACATCTTTCCTTTTTTTGTTTTTTTTTTCAGATGTACTTCAAATAAGTGACCTTAAATAACTAAAGAAAAAATAAAACAAGATGTTAAAAAAGGCTTGGTGCCTGTGGCTCAATGGGCTAAGGCGCCAGCCATGTACACCTGAGCTGGTGAATTCGAATCCAGCCCGGCCTGCCAAACAACAATGAAACCTGCAACCAAAAAATGGCCGGGCGTTGTGGCAGGTGCCTGTAGTCCCAGCTACTTGGGAGGCAGAGGCAAGAGACTCACTTGAGCCCAGGAATTGGAGGTTGCTGTGAGCTGTGATGCCACAGCACTCTATTCCATGGTGAGAGCTTGAGGCTCGGTCTCAAAAAAAAAAAAGATGTTAAAAAACATGTCAAGATGTGCTTGGAAATCAACACATAATTGCTTTTAATAAAGTAAAAGGAAAATGAAACCTCCACAAAATCCCTGTTGGAATAAATCATGTTTTTCATTCAAGAGATTAAAGAGATGAACCATTTTACCACAGCCACACACCATCCATCCAGATGCATGACTTTTTAAAAAAATATATAAAAACTGCCAAATATCAATCTATAAACTAGAAAGACATTCACTGAATTTAAAGATAACCGTATGGACTCTTGTAATCAAGCTTGAATTATTCTACAGTGTAAGAAAATACATTTTATATCTTATAGTTTTATTCAGAAATGTAGCAAAGGAATTGGCTATAAAAGTCTCAGTCTTCACATGTACCTCCAAAGTCATACTTTAGCTCTGGAACAAAACATCTGTTCCAGTCTGTTTGGGGAAAGCTGTGCCTTGCAGTAAGTCTCTACACAGAAACAGGCACATGGCACATGTGCTGCCTCTTGCCAAGGTGTAAGCCCATGAAAGGCCAGTGGGAGAATTTTAACCCGGAGAAGGAATGTCAGGATGCTCCTTCTAAGAACACAATGACCTGAAGAGAAAAATCTCTTCCAAGATTTATTCTTAACTGGTAACATTATTTCTGTTCACTCCTCTCCTATGTTACCACATTGGGCTCATTCACCTCATGAACTCTCTTCTCAGCTTATTCACCATCACGGATTCTATTCTCAGCTTTTTCTACTATGAAAAGCCTCTTGCTCATTTTCTTGCTAGGCCTTGCCAGTGTCACTTCCATGATAATAGCTTCTCTATCACAGTCTTCAAAGCCATCTCATCTGTCCCCACCACCATGCTGTTATCCTGAACACTTTCATAATGTTAATTAGTACCGATGTCACTAGATCTAACATTTATTGAGATTTTACCATGGGGTAGACACTGTTTTAAGCACTTTATAGTCATTACATTAACGGGTCATCCCAACGACCCTATGAAGTAGGTTTTATTATTAGCTCTATTTTGCAGTAAGGAAACTGAGGCTTAGAGAGGTTACATGGCTTTATAAATGTTGCAAAAATAGAAAGCAATATAGTATTTTTAATTAGGACTTACGATTCAAAATGTTATACAATAATAATTCATTTTTCAACTTTTGCTAAATTTCACATGAAAGGCATGGCAGCTTGTTTTATTTTATTTATTTATTTATTTATTTTTGCTGTAGTAGAGGTAAGAATTTTATTATTATGAAATATATTTCTATGAAATATTTACAGATAGGTATATATGTGTGCACATATGCAAGTGTACATTTGGGCACAATCCAAAATGTACTTCCTTTTATTTAATTTAATTTTTTTTATTAAGTCATATGTACATAGATCATGAATACATTTATGCCTTTGTGGGATTCAATGTGTTGATTATTTATACAAATTGGAGTGCTTACATCCCACTAATTAACATAGCTTTCAACTCATTCACTTAATCACGGTGTTAAGACATTTATGTTCTATACTTGATAAATTTTACTTGTACCCTTGCAATATGCTCCATAGGTGTGGTCCCACCATTAACACTCCCTCTATCAAACCACCCCCCTCCCTTCATGCTGGGCTATAGTTGTGATTCATCTCTCACATGAAAGTGTGAGTGATTATAAATTGGTTTTATAGTAGTACTGAGTACACTGGATATTTTTTTTCCCATTCCTGAGATACTTTACTAAGAAGAATATTTTCCAGTTCTATCCATGTAAACATAAAAGAGGTAAAGTCTCTATCTTTTTTTAATGCTGTATAGTATTCCATGCCATACATATACCATAATTTATTAATCCATTCATTGGGTTGATGGGCACTTGGGCTTCTTCCAAGACTTGGAAATTAGGAATTGAGCTGCAATGAACAGTCTGGTGCATATATCTTAGTTGCTGATTGATTTTTGATCTTTTGAATATATACCTAGTAGAGGAATTGCAGGATCAAACAGCAGGTCTACATTTAGATCCCTGAGTGTTCTCCAAACTTCTTTCCAAAAGGAACGTACCAGCTTGCATTCCCACCAGCAGTGCGGAAGCGTTCCCTTTTCTCCACATCCACGCCAACAATCTATAGTTTGGAGATTTTGTGATGTGGGCTACTCTTACTGGAGTTAAATGATATCTCAAAGTAGTTTTAATTTGCATTTCTCTGATGATTAAAGATGAGCATTTTTTCATATGTCTGTAGACCGTGCGCCTGTCTTCTTCAGAGAAGCTTCTGTTCATGTCTCTTGCCCACAGTGAAATGGGATCACTTGTTCTTTTCTTATTAATAAGTTTGAGTTCTCTGTGGTTTCTGGTTATTAGACCTTTGTTGGAAACATAACCTGCAAAAATCTTCTCCCATTCTGAGGGCTGTCTGCTTGCTTTACTTACTGTGTTCTTGGCAGTGCAGAAGCTTTTTAGTTTGATCAGATCCCAGTAATACATTTTTGATGTTGCTTCAATTGCCCGGGGGGTGGGGAGGGGCGGAGAGGGGGTCCTCTTCCTTAAGTATTCTTCTAGGCCAATTTTTTCAAATGTTTCCCCTGCACTCTCTCCAAGAATTTTTATAGTTTTGTGTCTTAAGTTTAAGTCCTTTAACCAGTAAGAGTCAATTTTTGTTAAGAGGAGAAAGGAGTGAGTCCAATTTCAGTCTTCTACAAGTCGCCAGCCAATTCACCCAGCACCATGGGAAAGATTCCCTAGTTAACAAATGGTGACTAATCATCTTTAGACAAAGACACAGCTACTTGCCCTCATTGCTGTTTGCCACACTGATTTAACACAATTACATCCAACAGGAAAGATCCACCGAAGTCCCAGCCAGGGCCAGCCCTCACCACTCCTGCAGCCAGTGCTGACCTGAGACCCAGGCTGACCAGCCTATCCTTCCAGGAATGGGCTCTGTCGCTCTAGGTCCTATAGCCAGTAACCTGGTGCTACCAAGGTTTTCCTTCCAGGGAGGGAGCCCCGTGCCAATCCAGGACACGAGCTAAGCACTGAAACCACAGCCCAGTTCCAGCCACCTGAGTGTGAGCACCATTGACACTGGGAGCATAAAACGTGGAAAGGGAACAACTCCCCGACCTGCTGTGGGACAGGGGCACGCAGCAGGGTCAGGGAGAAGTCTGTCCCCTCTTGCCAAGAACTCTCATGGGGCCCGTGTTGGGTTTCCCTGAGGAATCAGTGGCAGAATTGGTGTTTTCCTTCCTGACACTCCGTAGACATGCAGTAAATGTTTGCTCATTGATAAGTGTTCCCAGGTCATTATTCCAAGGAAACGGCACGACATGATCAGTATTAAGTATTAAACAAAGAAAATGCCAATGATTAAAGACCAACTGTATCAAAGAATCAGGTCACGTGACTTTTAATCGAGTGAGACTACCAGGCTACAATCTCAGACACTTCATCATGTCATCTGACCAGACGACCAAAATGACTGTGCTAGCCAGTGAATATCTGACACATTCACATATTTGGGGAGCAAAGAGGGTTGCTGCATTTTGGCTTTTCTCCTTAGCTTGGAGATAACTGAGAGCTTAGTGCCCTGCAGCTAGATTTTGCTGAATTCTTGTACTTTCTAACGCAGGCCTTGGCTAAGGCACAGGGCATGGTGGGGCTTTGTGGTCTTCTTCCTTCGTACCTGTTGGGGGGGCTAATGCAGCCACACACAAACCTTGCCCCACAGACTCCCCCTCTCCTCCTAAGGTTAAGGACCTAGTAAGCCCCACCCCAGCCCCTAAGTCCCATATAAAAGGGGTTTCTAACTGCCCCTGGGTGCTGACACCACCTTAGCACTGCCCAGGCGAGTCACCCTCCCCTTCAACAACCCTGGCATGAACATCTCTGCTCCTGTTGCTGCTGCTTACACCTTTCAGTACCTTTAGCCTTTACTAAGTGAATGCACTCAGGTAACATCTGTACTTTAACCATATTTATTCTTGCTGCAGATAACTGCCGTTGGCTTCTTAAACTACATCTCAAAATAATATACCCACACTTTCGATAAAGCTGATTTCTAAGAAAATAAAAATAATGAATAAGAGGGTTTGTAGAACAGTCAACAAGAAAAATAACTAAATTCAGAAGAATAATGTAGAGAGGATACTCAGCAGGGGAACTGGACTCACAGTGCAATGCACTTCTATGAGCGCTTTAATAAATACTTCACCAGAAAATAAGCATTTACAGATTTAGAAATATATAGCAATTTAGTAAATCATTCTCAAGGGCTGTGAATTGCAGGGCCTAAGTCATGTGACAGGCAGCTGTGTGCTTTTGTTCATCTGAATTGCATATTTTCTCCTACCTGCACTGTTTTGCAAACTGTTTTAAATGTCTGTGGGCACTCAGAGGACCCTTTCCCTCTTGCAGTCGATTTTCAGTATAGATTAACTTTCCTCTTACCTTTCTCACACAAAGACTTCCTGGCTGTCACAGTGCCTTATGATAGGATGTTAAATACTGTCTTCTAAATTGGAAAGAAAACAAAAATCAGCTGTAAAGATACAACGCACACAGAAAATAAAATGTGAGTAATTTGTGGTTAACTCGTAAAATAGTCTTACAATCCTTTTAAGTTTCTTTTCCTTCTTCCTATATATGCAAGAATTTAGCTTTTAACTTTGGAACACTACTCCTATTTCTTTGAAGAAGTGTGCCCCTGAAGGCCATTCCCAACTTTTGGCTTTGAATAAGCTTTTTGGTGGGGGAGACAGAAACAGGGTCTCACTTTATTATCCTGGGTAGAGTGCAGTGACATCATATTAGGTCATTAAATACATGAAATGTCCAGTTACAAATCAAAAGTTTAATTTATTCTATCTCAAACATGAAGCAGTACAATTAATCAAATTATGCACCCCAACTATTGACACAGTTTTGTTAACTGTGTTTTGTTAACTGGCCTGATGAGCCCAGTATTGGTGATATTGAGAAGAGCGTTTTCCACGACTTGTTGAGAATTGGGTATTTTTCCTTGCAAGAAGTGGTCCAAAGCCTGGAAGAAGTGATGGTCAACTGGTGCAAAGTCTGGTGAATATGGTGGGTGACAGAGTTTCCAAATTCAGCTTAGTAGCTGGAGCAGTATCATTTTGTGCCATCATGTTGTCTTGCGGGAGGATTGGCCTGTCTCCATGGACCAACCTTGGCTGCTTAATCTCAAGAATCCTCATCCCATCATCCAACTGGTCACAGTACCCCCACTGTAATTGGCTGACCAGGTTTCACAAAGCTGCAGTGGATATAGTCCTTGGACCATTACACTGGACCACCAAGCACACACCATTAGCTTTTTGTGATGAATATTCAGTTTCAGACTATGTTTCGGCATTTCATCTTTATCCAACCATTGTGCTGATCACTGGTGATTGTCAAAAAGCATTATTTTTCATCACATGTAACAATATGATATAGAAATGACTCACTTTGGGGAGGCACCTATGGATCAATGGGTAGGGCGCTGGCCCCATACATTGAGGGTGGCAGGTTCGAACCTGGCCCCAGTCAAAATGCAACAAAAAAATAGCTGAGTGTTGTGGCAGGTTCCTGTAGTCCCAGCTACTTGGGAGGCTGAGGCAAGAGAATCACTTAAGCCCAAGAGTTGGAGGTTGCTGTGAGCTGTGATGCCACAGTACTCTACAGAGAGTGACATAGAGAGACTCCATCTCTAAAAAAAAAAAAAAGAAATGACTCACTTTTAAGTCATGACAGCAAAGAAAGGCAAGCTTTGAGATGATGTTTCTTCTATCCTTTAATTCATGCCAAAGCCACCTATCTAGCTTCTTTCCATTACTGATTTATTTCAAATGGTCCAATGTTGTGGAAATAGTAACATCAAACCTTGCTGTTAATTCAAGCATAAGTTGAGATGGATTTGTTTCCACTACAGTTTTCAGCTCATCTTATTAAGCTTGCTCTCATGTGGCTCATTTTCAAGATTAAAATCACCAGAATGGAACTTTTCAAACCATCAACGTACTGTTCATACATTAGCCACATCCTTCCCGAACACTTCATTGATGCTGCTGTCTGCTACACTGAACCCATGACAGACCTCATGTTCACAAATAACATACTATTTTGACTAATCCATGGTTCTAAAAAATTGTTCTAAAAGGTTTTGGGGAAGAGAATTACAGGCCAAAATGTGCATTTGAAAGAATGAGGATATACCTTCATAATAAAAAATGAAAAACCTAAGAAGTATTAAAGTGACATGTCAGAGATATCAACTGTCAAACTTAGTACTTAAGGAAATTGGACATCCTTAATAACTGAATAGTTCTCCATAACCTCAAACTTCTGGGCTCCAGCAATCCTCCCACCTCAGCCTCCCCGAGTGCTAAGATTAACAAACTCTTTAAAACTGGAATGTGGCTCTTTTCTTTATTTTGTGTTAAAAGGGTCCACCTCAGACCCACCGAGTCAGAAATTCTGAGGGTGGGGTCAAGAAAATTGGAAATACATTGGTTAAATGAATTGCTGTTTAAACTAAAACTAAAACGATAAAATCCTATCCATGACAGGGATGGGCATCTCCATTAATCCTCCCTTTTGGAGTTTAGACACAACACCTGGCCACATTAATGCTAGAATAGGAATCATAAGACTGACAAAACAGACTCTTTGTGGAAATAAAATACCAAATTATAAACAGGATCAAAGGTTCTACAAGGTAAGAGTTAAGTCACATCTTCGGGCCATAATCCTGCTCATCAGGTCATCGTGACCCAGGATATTGTGTCTTGCTCTCATAACCTGACTGTCACAGCGTCCTTATCTTAACTGACATCTTGCTGACTCCAAGCTCCAGACAGGATTTTACTGCTTTAACCAATTGTAAATAAAAGAGTCTCTAAATTCACCTATAACCTGTAAGCACCTGCTTCAAGATAGCCTGCCTTTTAGAGCTGAACAAATGTGTCCCTTCCACACGCTGATTTTTGTCTTTGCCTGTAACACCTGACTCCCTGCAATGTTTAAAACTAAACTGCAATCTAACCACTTCAGGACCGCTTATTCAAGGCTTTTTGTGTTTTTGCTTTCCCAGGGCCGTGGTCACTCATATTGGTCCAGAATAAACTTCTTTAAATATTTTGTAGAATTTGGTTTTTGCATCAGCAGAACATAATTCTCCAGGGGATGCTGGTACGCAGCCAACTTTGAGAACCCCAACCTAACATGTTGTTTACATTAGTATTTTTTTTTAGATGGGACATTCTGACATGTACTGTCGGCCACCATGTGGGAAGCCGAGGGCTATTAACTGCAGCTTCTTGGGAAAACGCATGAACATTGTGTACAAACTCAGGCATTTCTTTTCTATTGCTATGTAACAAACTACCATAATCTTAGTGGCTTAGAACAACACCTATTTGTTATCTCCCAGTTCTGTGGGTCGGAAGTCTGGGCAAGTGTAGCTATGCTCCCTATTTAGTCTCCTATTCAGAGTACCAAGTGGGCTGAGCTCCCATTTGCAGACTCTGGAAAAGAATCTGCTTCCCAGCTCATCCAAGCTCTTCACAGAATCCGGTTCCTTGTGGTGCTACAACTGAGGTCCCCATTTTCTTGCTTTGGTGAAGGCCAGCAGTCCTTCTCAGCTTCTTTCCTTGTTGCCTTTTCCATCTTCATAGCCAGCAACGTCATACCCTGCCCTTTTCAGGCTTCGTGTCTCTCTGCGTTCCTCTTCTGCCATCAGCCAGAGAAAACTGTTTTCAAAGGGCTCATGTAACTGGCAAGGTCTACCCAGACATGCTCCCTATCTCAAGGTCAACTGATTAGCAACCTTTAATTGCCTCTGCAAAATCCCTTTTGGCACGTAACATATCATAATCTCAGAAAAAACATCAGGGGGTCAAGGCGTTGGTACCATCTTAGAATTCTGCATACTACACTAGCTCAAGCACCTCTTCTGGTCCAGATATCAAAACTATACCCAGAATTGCAGTTTCCATGACTTAAGAACGATTCAGAAGTGTTACATAATTTTGGAAGAAAATTGGAAATATATTGGTTAAATGAATTGTTGTTTAAAGTCCTTTATTAACAGGGACAAATTGCTTTTGTCATAACATTTTATCAATGGTTCACTTACCCCACTGCACCTTACAAATACCACAAGAAAGACAGAAAAGAACAGCTCTAAACAATATTATGGTTTCTCAGGAACAATGATTTGTTACATAAAGGACATCCTATCCTAGATTTAAGTGAATCATTTGTCTGAAGGAATTAAATGAGGCGTATTAAAATAAGGTCATGCTCATAACAGAAGAAATTAGAATTCATCTTCAGATTGCAATCTAGGCAACAGACACTATCTCCAGGACAAGGATGAAATACACATATTTTTCATACTTCTAGAAGAACTATTAACTGAATATTTATAAGTAGTAAATTATTCATTTATTTTCAGAATATTTATGGGGGTACAAACGTTTTGGTTACATGAAGTACTACTCGGCCATTTTAAAAAAAAATCCAAAAATTGGTGAACTAACTAATACCTTTTGTAACAATCTGGAGGGAACTGGAGACCATTCTTCTTAATTGAAGTTTTGAAATATTGCAAGAATGGAAAACAAACACCACATGCACTCACTATTAAATTAGACTTTTTTTGTTCTACTTTCTAGTTTTTATGTTGGAAAATACCGCTAGCATTTCTGAAGATATGAGATCCAAGATCTCATGTGGCTGACAGAAAAATTTAGGATACTTCCTAAGGTGATGCCTATAAACCCTACTCCCATGAGGCTCGCTGAAAACTTGGGTTGAGATGATCACACATTTGTACAATGTCCATGATAGCCATTTCTGAACTGTGACTTGCCTGCAGGAAGGACCATAGTCGGGGGCACCCATCCTGACTTGTGCAGTCTGGCTCCTCCCATAATGTTTGGAGAGGGATCTGGCTGCCCTAACACCTGCGCCAGGAGGCAGCAGCTAACACAACCTGGCAGTGTGCAGTCTGACCACGAAGTTGGGAGCCAGCAGACCAACTCCAGGTGCATTGCTCTCTCTGCCCTCTCAAGAGACTCCAACACCATGAGGTGCTCCAAAGCAGCAACAAAATGCTCTGGGGCAAAGTGCCCATGAGCCCTCGCTGACCTCCAACCCCAGGTCAGCTGCTGAGGGAGGGCGGAGTCACCTCCTTCCCTAGCTGTCACACTAAACCCCTTAAAGAAAATGTGCCAGGTCTCCTGAACCCATGGATGTCCCCTCCTGAGCCCACACAAACCAGAAAATAATTACAATAAATGGGAACTGAAAGAACTGAACAGGCACTCCATCTCCCTTGACAGTCTCCAGCACCCCCACCAGCACTGAACTGCTGTGTCTTTCTATAAACACAAAGAGAAGAAAGACCAGACGGGGCCAGGCTCAGCAGTTCAAAAGAGTAGATTCGTCACAACATTTGGAGAAAATAATTCCAAGTACAATAGCCACAGCAAGAAACAAGAACTAACTTTAAAAAATCTGAATGCATAGTTTCAATGAGATGCAAGAGTGTGTTACATTGATAAATGATGTGTTGTAAGAGCAACTAGTCATGAAAAAGGAGGATTTTGCAAAAAGGAATTTATTAAAGATGAACATCCTAATTGCTGAATTCAAGAGCAAACAGAGGCAGAAAGCAACAAAAAAAGAATGCTGGAGGAAGCGGGGCAGTGACTTGAAAAATCTGTTTCAAGGAGGTTTTTATGACCCTGAGAAAAAAAGATAAAAGGAGAAATCTGAGAGAAGCACAGAGAGAGTCCAATGTGCGAAAGCTGGTTTTTCCCTGGTGGAAAACAAGAGAAAAGGAGACATTATGATAAAGCCAATAGAGAAATTCTTTGGGTAGAAGAAAAATTGCAGCAGGCAGTGGAGAAATCAGAGTCTCACCTGCAGCCAGTATTTGACACTTAGGCCCTCAAGCTCGGTTAGCCTCGTAAACACCTGGATGAAGCACCTGACTCCAATACCCTACAGTGGACGATATCCAATAAATCACAGAAGACATTCAATATTTTATTACAAAATAGGCTTTGGGTTGGATGATTCTGCCCAATGGTAGGCTAATATCAGTGTTCTAAGCATGTACAAAGTAGGCTAGGCTAAGCTTATGGCATATTAAGTGCATTTTGGATTTAGGACATTTTCAATTTACAATGGGTGTTATCAGGACATACCGGCATCATAAGTCAAGAAGCATCTATGTATTACCATCCACCACACATTCCCTAAAAATGAATTCTAGGTGGAGAATGAGAGCCATAATATCTTAGTAGATTTTGATTTCTGTCTTTCAAAATTATGGTAGCCCTTTTTCTCTACTTGGAAACCACAGTTGCCAAAGATTTTCAAAATCTTGTCAGAACATGCAGTGACACTTTTTAAAGTCTGCCAAAGCCCACGTTTTCTAATAAGAACACACATTTAAAACACAGACAACCAAGCAAAAGGTGATGAGACGCCAGCACCAGGGAAATACCAAAAGCCACTTTTCCAGAATTTGAATCCTTGATTTTTTTTCCAATTTAACCTGGGTCTTTTTTAAACTCCTAAAAAGTCACTGACTCTAATATGAATATTATAAAGCTATCTTCTTGTCCTACTACCACCTTTATGACTCAGACACATCATTCTAAGATCTTCAGAGCCTAATTTAACATGTCAAATTAGGGAACACTGAAGGTTGATGCTTTCCTATTCTGGTCTTTTGTGATTCTGTGAAAATGGAGGGAGTATTATACACAAACAAACGTACGATGAAAAGATTTAGAGGAGAAACATAACATTTAATAAACCAGTAAAGAAAGCAAAAGCTATGGTTAGTATAAGTCAACGAATTGCCACAGGGTTAAAAACAGTGAACTGATTCAAATAAATATCTTTGAGCCAAATCTAAGCTTTCTTAGCAGCCTGTGAAGATGGCCCCTTCCTCCTTTTAAGTCTTGTGTTCATTTTTACTTTGTTTTTTGTTCTTTTGGTGATCTGTTATTTGAGATAAAGAGTAGGTGGAACTTGACAACACAATTATTTTCATGACATTTCCAATTGACTGGAATCAGAAAAAAAGACTTGAGAGAAGATTTAGTCTTAGGAAAGTTTTAGCCAAGTTTTACAGTAGAGAACTATAAAGAGAGTTTCAAGGAAGTCCAGGCAAGCCTTGGGACAATAGAATTTTTGACTGAAGTCCACCTGGAGATCACAGCTTTGTAAGCATTCCCCTGTTATGCCTGGAAAGTTTATAATTATCTGACCTGAAGTGCTAAACTTTGTTAGCAAGCTCTAAATAGCTCCACATGTGGAAAAGATCTTGTTTCTAGCCACCTACCCCAATAGCGTTTTTCCATGAGAGGGCTATACATGTACATCAACTGTGAATGCAGTGAGAGTTGAGAAACCAAAGGATGAGGCAGACAAATTCAGTTTGTCAGTATTGGGGTAATTTATTGGGACGTTTGAGAAGCACAGGCTTGTATGGCCTCAAGACAGGTAGATGGCTGCGCTGTCACTCTGCAGACTCAGTGCTTACGTACCACAGGGAAAGGGGGTATGTGCTCGATAGAGATGATTCAAGTCAACCACCCAGAACAGGCAAGAATGTTCAGCGCAGCAGAGCAATGACATCAAGGTTGCTTTGACCGAAAGGCAGGATTTTTAGTGAATATGTGTGCTTATGCTAAGGATAATAAATATGGCAGGAACTGGGAGGCATTCCCCAGACTGGGGCCAATCAGAAGTCAATATGATCAGCATCCAATATGGAGTCCCTTTTATCTCTGCAAGTGTCTTCCTCGAATTCCTGAAGATACCCCAAAACTGACCTTGCCCAGGTAATGAGCGTGATAAAGGGAAAGACCTGGTTTATTGCATGACTGGGATGCAGGTTAATGCTGCCAGTTCTTAAAATCCAGAACTGTCATTCTAATTTGTCACGGGACCTGAAATCACGTTACTCATAGTTGTGCAAGGTTCCAAACTGAAAATATTTGCTTCTTAATGCATTTTGCAAACTGAACCATGGTTGGGGGGGGTCGCCACAACACGAGGAACTGTATTAAAGGGTAGCAGCATTAGGAAGGTTGAGAACCACTGACTTAGAGCTATTAAAACAAAAACTTATATACACGACATAGACTTTACAGTAGGGACCCCTCAGGGATGGCCCCAAAATATGCATTAACCAATATGCATTAACCCTAACTCCACCTTAACCCTAACCCTAACTTCAGCATGCTTCAAACCTGAAATCTGGTGTAAAATGGATTTTTACTGACATTTGGCATTACCTCTCTATCAGTTAGGTTTTACATTAGTTGTTTAACACTCACTGTCTCAGTAAGTCCACCCAGCTACACCTGGAGGAAACACAATTATCCTCATTTTTCAGATGAAGAAATTGAAGCTTAGAGAGATCACGGTGCTGGTCAGAGATTCCATGTCAGTCAGTAAGTGGAAGGAGACTGAACTCAAGGCCTCCAACTCCTGGGTCCACAACCCCAACTCCTAGGCTGTGCCACCTGGCCCTGCAGACTTGAACAAAGAAATGCAACTTTCAAGATGACTGACATACACATTCTTCATTTAACCAGGCTGACATACACATTCCTCATTTAACACATTCCTGATTTAATCATAATCAAAAGATCATTCTTAAAATAATTTTACTGGGTAAAGGCATCCTATAGGAAATATACAAAATTCTCAAGTTTTGAGGCCTTTTAAAAACCCTTATCACTGCTCTCATTAAACTAACCAGCCTTCTTGGTGAGCTACTTCCATCATTATCTTTGCCAACTGACTACTGCCTCACACTTGCTGTGTGGGCATTTTTTGTAACTGTTACAATGTAAGAAATGTTGGTATTGTACAAGTCTGGGCTTCCTTTCTCTCAAGCACCACTTTGACAGTGTCCCCGTTTGCTCTTAGACACAACTGCTCAGAGGAAACAGGTTCCAACTTTTGAGTACAAGAGTTATGCATCTCAGCCTTAAAATAATGTTTTCTTTGCAAAAAAAGGGAAGATTTTAGAAGAGTGTCATCTTGGCAGTTTATATATCCTTTTCCTGGCTCAGACATAGGCTAGACAATAGGAAAACTAACCATTGCCAACACAGTGTTTATTATTTTGAAACCTGTGGGCATCTCAGAAAGGAAGGGGTCCTGGTTGTTTGCAATGAGGTAGAATCTGGCTTTTAATGAGCCCCTGACTTACTCTACTTATTTTAGGAAATGGAGGAACAAAGCCATCAAGTTCCAGGTCTGCTGGGTGAATTTCTGGAATGAGGTGATACCATCAAAGGTTTGGTGACCAGGTGGTCTTTCTTCATCCGCCTTTTCAGAGTGCACCTGGGAAGCAGAGATGCCCCAGAGTTACTTTACTATTTGAAGGTGGAGACAAGGCACACATGCATTTCTTTTAATAACTTTGTGCCAGGACCCTTCCTGGGGACAACCTAAATGGTACCCCCCACTGCCACGCCTTCTCTTTCTCTTGCTCTTCTCAATCCATATCTGCTCAAGCTGGAAAGCTGGATCCCGCGCAGATTAGCCCTGAGGAAGAGTCACAGGAAGCACCCCATGTCAGAGAGGCCAGTGCACTCTTGATACACGTTGGGTGACTTGGGGGAGCAGAGACAATTTCTGTCTCACAAGACATTTCCCCATTGAAAGTACTTCCAGATCTGTGTTCTCCAGTCTAAGCAAGGGGTAAGCATAATCAGCCTGGTGAAAAAACTGTTCACTCATTCATTCAAAGGACTTTGATGGGATGGCGCCTGTGGCTCATTGAATAGGGCGCCGGCCCCATATACCAAAGGTGGCTGGTTCAAACCCAGCCTCGGTCAAACTGCAAACCAGAAAAATAGCTGGGTGTTGTAGCGGGCGCCTGTAGTCCCAGCTACTAGGGAGGCTGAGGCAAGAGAATCGCCTAAGCTCAGAAGTTGGAGGTTGCTGTGAGCTGTGTGACGCCACAGCACTTTACCAAGGGCAATAAAGTGAGACTCTGTCTCTACACACACACACAAAAAAAAGGACTTTCATGGATTGCTCCTGAGTGGAAGGCCTGTTGTGCACTGAAGAGGGACAGAGAGAGGATTCTGGTTTGCTAGAAGCTTCCTGCTGAGCCCCAGTAATGTCGCACATGAATAAAAATTGGAATGTGTTTAAACACCATAAGAGAAACAGATTTCTATGCAAGCACAGAGGAGGGAGAGAGGAGTTCCAGCTGGGAGGGACGTGTCAGGAAAGGCTATTGAAGACCTGGCTGTACTTTCATACACAGAGATGGCAAAAGCCAAGGGCACAGGGTCAGCCAGTAGACAAGGAAGGGACACCTGGACAGGATCATACTATCTGCTGAAAAGCCCCATGGGGAAGCTTACTGGTAAGGGCAGTCTCAGTGGCTCTATATAGTTTACAAAGTATTGTACTGTCCATTATTTTATGTGAGTCATGCAAAATGCAAACTTACATTTTTGTACTCTTATATTTTATTTTCATGAAGCCTTGACTGAGAGAATAAATGTGAAAATAGTTTAAACACTGCAAAATGCTGCGTGAATAAATGCTAACATTTATTTCTAATAATTAGAAAGTAGAGAACATAGCATAATTAAATCAAATGTAGATGCTGCTTTATTAAAACCATGCTCCCCCAAGCCTAGCTTGATGACTAATACTATAAGAGCAATAAACACTTGGATGAAACACTGGGTTTCCAAGGTTCTCTGTGATTATTTTTCAGAAAGATGGAGATATAATGAAATGACATTCACATGACGTAAGTGGGAAAGCCACATGAGAGGGACAGGAGACAAACCACAAGAGAGGGTGTCCCTGAGGAAGGAGATTGGACGAGTGGCTGTCCAAGGATGACATGACCAGAATTCCTACCCCACATGCTCGTTCAGAACCTTGCCACATCCTTTTTGAAGGGAAAATCTGATTCCCCTTCCCTTGAATCCAGGAAGGGTTTGTGACTCTTCTGGAACTGGCAGGATGCAGTGGCAGGGATGCAGTGTGACTTCGGAGGGTAGGTCACGAAAGACGATGAAGAACCCACCTTTGCAGCCTGGAGGCTGCCATGCTAGGAGGAAGCCCAAGCTCCACAGACAGGTCCTGGGAAGCTGAGGTCCCATCTGACAGAAATACCAACTGTCAAATATATTTATGAAGACCCCACCTGATGGCTCCTCCTCTGAGCCTTGTTCCCTGAGCCTATATTTTATGGAGCAGACAGAAGCACTCCCCGGAGTTCCAGTTCTGAATTCCTGGCCCTCAGAATCTGTGAATATGAGAAAATGGTTGTTTGGAGACAATTGGTTCCACAGCAATAGTAAGTGGAACTTCAACCTTATCTGTAATAGTTCATTTCTTTTTAAAAAATGTAAAATAAATATGACAAAATGTTAGTATCTATTTATTCTGGAAGGTGAGTATGTGAATATTTATTATATTTTCTTTTAAGACTTTTATATTTTTTAATCGAAAAGATCTAACATGAAACATAAATTGTTGAAATTTCTAGCACGTTTATAACTGCTAATGTTCAAAAGAGAAAAATCTTTAAAAACTCATGTAAAGATGTTTATGTTTTACTTTGTTGATTTAAGAATTTTAAAAAATGAAGATGAAAATACGACACCATAAAGTGGCGAATTAGGATAATAAGATGTCATTGGAATTGCTATAATAATGCTTCTACCTGGTAGCAAATTCTGATATTGTTTCATATGACTTATAAAGGAGCTAAACATTTTCATAGCTGTCTGGAAAATGTTAGCATGCTATTGCTACAGCATGATTTATACAATTATTTCAAGTGATAATAGATTTTAGCCAGGTTGAGAAGGTTAAACGCAAGCATCCAAGAATAATTTAATATCAGATCAACCTGGGGTTGTTTACAGAAGGAGTTGTTACTGGGGGGAAAATGGCCAAATAAAATCATTTATAAGAAAATTTCCTAAAACACAAGTAGGCAATTGGAAACCATGGCATTTTTAGAGATGATGAAATACATGATATCCAAATTAAAATTACTGGAGCATTTTACTAAAGAGAATACTTTCGGCAGATCACCTCCAGATTTCAGATTCCTGGTTCCAGGAAGTATCCTTGAATCAGAGACTGCAGCATGGCCAGCTGTGCCCGTCTGTTTAAACGCTGTTTGGCTTCCTCAGAAACTGGACCGAGTATGCAAACAGTGAAACGAGACACAGTGGGGAGCACAAGATGAGCTGGACAGTAAAACAGGACCTGTGCAAACCACAGGGGTCCCTCAAGGGTACAGATCCTGGACTGAGGGCAGTGCCTCATGCCTGTGATCTCAGCACTCTGGAATGTGGGCCAAGGCAGGAGGGTCACTTGAGGCGAGGAGTTTGAGACCCATCTGGTCAACGTGGTGAGAGTACATCTCTACAAAAAAGAAAACAATTTTCTTTCTTTCTTTTTTTTTTTTTTTGTAGAGACAAGAGTCTCACTTTATTGCCCTCAGTAGAGTGCTGTGGTATCACAGCTCACAGCAACCTCCAGCTCCTGGGCTTAGGCGATTCTCTTGCCTCAGCCTTCCGAGTAGCTGGGACCACAGGTGCCCTCCACAATGCCCGGCTATTTTCTTGTTGTAGTTTGGCCAGGGCCAGGTTTGAACCCGCCACCCTCTGTATATGGGGCCACCCACTGAACCACAGGCGCCGCCCTACAAAAAAATTTTTTAACTTGGTAGGTGGAGTGCTATGTGCCTAGAATCCCAGCTCCTCTCAAGACTGAGGCAGGAAGATGCCTTGAGCAGCCTGAGTCACAGAGTTAGGTCCTATCTCTAGGAAAAAATAAGAACTGAATCCCAGCCCATCCTCTAGCACAGGTGATACTCAGCTGTTAGATCAGGAGTGAGGTGAATGAGGAACAACCTCAAGGTCACTGAAGACCTCACGAAAATGATTCTGTAGCGTGGCAGGGAGGGAGCAGGCCATGCTGGGCTGAGGGGGAAGAAGGGGCAGCATTGTCTCCAATGCTGGAGCGGGTGTGCCTGTGACAGGGAGCTCCAGGTGCTCTGCTGCAGAGTGACACAGGGATAAGGGGTGTTGCTCCAAAGAGCAGATGCATGGGGGATGGGGGAAAAAGAGAGCGGAGCACTTGAGCAGGTCTAAATGTGGATAAGCAAAAGTGGCCAGTGAAGGAGAGATGGAGACGAAGAGCACGGGAGAGGCTGGGGAGGACGGGGAGAGGGGGCAGGGACTAGATCACAGGAGGAAAGACAAGCCCTGAACAGGCTGGCATCATGGCTCTTCCACTGTGACAACTAAAGGAAACAATGGGAGCAGATACAGGGAAATGTCTTGGTGCAGGATGCCGGGGAAGCTTCTTATCCCAAGTTTTCTATTTCAGTGACATGGGGAGCAAGGGATTTGCTAAGAGTGAGGGGAGGGTGTGGCGAGGGCAGGTTGACAGTCTGCAGAGAAGGGAGACTGCAGAACCAGGGGGACAGGGCATCGGATGTTAGCAGGACAGTCAGACAGCACCGGGGCCCAGGGACCAGTGCCATGGCAGCCCACGCAGGGTGCAGTGCCTCCGGGTCTCACAGGCCAGGCAGGTGGGCAGGAAGACCAGCTGAAGAAGTGTACCTCAGACCTGAGCTGGACAGGGAAGGAAGGATGAGGGAGGCTCAGCAGGGAGGGCATGCAGCAACAAGGGTGGAGTTAACAGCACAGAATGAGGCTGGCCACACGGTGGAAGGTTGGGACCTGTGTCTCCTGTGCCTCCTGTATCACACAGTGCCCCAGCACCTATGACATGCCCAGACATCCTGCCCACTCCACACCTGCTCCTACAATGATCGAGTTAGTGTATTTCAGGGCTGGCTGAAGGCATGGCTTCCAGGCCACAGCAGCTCAAGACGCTGAGCAGCTCCCTGGCCCGGCATAGGCACGTTCAGTTACGTCCAAAACCTGCATTTAGAGACGTGCTAGCCATGCCCCGTGCAGGTGTGTGGTGTTTTATAGGACCCATTCTCTAAGGATATGGAAGTTGCAATAACACAGGAAACACCGCCATGAAGGAAATCACAGCCACGAGCAGCAGCTGAATTTTTAAGAACTGAATCCCTATGAACTCTCTTTGAAGAGAGCCACGTTTTAGCCAGTCCTCAACACAATGAAGAAATTGTTAGCTAAAGCAAGCCTCCTTGTAGACCACTGGTTCTCAAGGACCTGTGCATCAGCAGCATCTGGGAGCTGCAGGTGTTAGAAATTCAGTCTTCGGGCCCCACAGGCTCTGGGGTGACAGGCCCAACAATCGGTTTCACAACCGTCCAGCTGATTCTGAGATACACTATACTCCGAGAGCTTCCCTGAAGGCAGGTGGATAGGGACAGGACATTGGTCCAGGGTGAAGTCTGCATTAGAGGAAAACCAATTCTCACGATGTCCTATGTAGGGCAAGTAACAAAACCACTCCCAGCCTCAATTCTATCTTTTGAAACCGGGTAAATAATAATGACTTGCCTTATACGGCTATTCGATCCTAAAGATGATTTAGTTTTTTAAAACACCTGGAATGTATCTTGCAACTGGAAATTTTTAGTAATAAAAATAACTCCAAATACTATATAATTTCATACAGCTAAGTGGTTACATTCAGCTAAGTGGTTCCTGAACCAAGTAAATGCAGGGGAAAAAAATCATTGATTTAAACAATATAAACTAGATAAGATAAAATATAATGTGATCAGTAAGATATTTAAACAGACTGTAGCTATTAAAAGCTGTAAGTCAGATTAAAATCTTAGTATCTACTAAACTAAGCAATTGCCTTTTCTTTTTCTTTCTTTTTTTTTTTCTTTTTTTTGAGACAGTCTGTATCTTACTCTTGCTCAGCCTCATTTTGAACTCCTGAGCTCAAGCGGTCCACCTGCCTAGGCCTCACAGAGTGGCAGGATTACAGTGTGAGCCACCTTTTTTTTTTTTTTGAGACAAGAGTCTCAAGCTTTCACTCTGGGTAGAATGCCATGGCAACACCATAGCTCACAGTAACCTCTAACTCTTAGGCTCAAGCAATCCTCTTGCTTCAGTTTTTTTGTATTTTTAGTAGAGACAAGGTCTCGCTTGGGCTCAGGCTGTTCTTGAACCCGGGAGCTCAAGCAATCCACCTGCCTTGGCCTCCCAGAGTGCTAGTTTTACAGGCGTGAGACACCACGCCCAGCCCACCTTTTCAATTATTCCTGTTGGGGGAGGCAACTGCAGGTTTCTCACATGGTCTTATCTTCTGACTCCGCTTTGAGTGATGGCTCCTCTCATTACCTTGCAACACTTTCCAAACTGGGACCTCTGGTGCCAGAAGTTTGATCCTTCCCCACACTGTCTTCTCTGAACAGCCCCCTTTTTCTGAAAGTCTTTTAGTTCATGTGAGTAACTAGGTTTCAATTTTGCTTAAGAAAACATTAATACTCTTCTTTTAGTAACTACTGTACAAGATTTCACAAGCTCCATCTGTTGGGCCTGAGAAGGGATTTGCTGCCTTTCCCTTGGCCGTAAACCCAATCTTGTCTGTATGCTTTGACGTGAGCTCCTTCGACTTGGTCCTCAGAAATCCTAGCAAGGTGAGCACTGTAATTACAGTTACTGTGAACAGTCTTCATGCATTCTTTTTATTTGCTTTTTTGTTTTTTTAGAGACAGTGTCTCACTCTGTCGCCCAGGCTGGAGTGCAGTGGCATAATCATAGCTCACTGCAGCCTCAAACTTCCTGGCCTCAAGTGATACTCCTAGCTGAGCCTCCTTTGCAGCTGGGATTACAGGCATGAGTCACCTCGCTTGGCCCTTTTTTTCTTTTTTAACTCCTTCTTTTAGAGCAGTGGTTCTCAACCTGTGCATTGCGACTCCTTTGTAACAATGAAAATACATCGTGGCATTAGGAAAGTTGAGAACCACTGTTTTAGAGCAAATCACCTATTTGTGGACCTTTATTTTTCCAAATAAATATTAGAATAATTACATTTGCTGCTTCTTTTTTCTAACTGATGATAAACTGGAGCATGTATCCAGCCTCCAGGATCACTTTGTATTTTTTTGTCACCAAGCAAATGACAGGTTAAAGTAAAAAGATTATTTTTATGAAGAAGTTAATAAATACATGAATCATATATTAGTACTAATACAAATGCTTTTGATAGGGGAAATTGACAGAGTGGACTTTCTCATGACTGGTTTAAAAAATGTGGAATTTAACTAATGGTGAACTTCCAGAACTTTTGTAGTTGTTTATTTCCTTAAGAAAGGGAGGTTTGCGGAAGAGCGACTGAGAAGATGGAAAAGGCAGTCAATATGTAGTTATTAAAAATCTTCCAATAATTTACAGCCTATGTATATCTTTTAATACTTCGACAGAGTCTATGGTTTAAAAAAATAAAAATTATTTAAGTAAAATGTTTAGTTAAAAAAAATTAGTAAAGAAACATATCTAATTGCACAGCATGCTATTAAACAAAAATTGAAAGCTGTTATGAAAAGAATCTGACAATTATTAATACTTGAAAAGCACATGAAATACATTTTGACTCTTCCAACAGTTATAATAAGACAATGAATTAAAGGTCAGGCTGTACTAATATGAAATCCAGAAAAGGAGCCAGGATTAATCTTCCTTGGACTCCATTTACAAAGGTTATTACAGTCCTTTCCAAAAACATCACATAAAAAATCATTGTTCAAAATATAGACTATATAGAATACAGGTCAACAACTTTCATTGTGAATGCTTCTTGAACAGGTCGGATGTCAACACTATCTCCAATTTTCTGTTATTTTTACCTCTTGGCATTGTGACTTATCAAATCCAGAAAGCTGGATTTAACTGTAACCTTATTTTATTTTATTATTTTTTTTTGAGACAGAGTCTCATTCTATCACCCTAGGCTAGGGTGTTGGGGCATCAGCCTAGCTCACAGTAACCCCAAACTCTTAGGGTCAAAGGATCCTTCTGAGTAGCTGGGACGACAGGTGCTCACCATAAAGCCCAGCTAATTTTTCTATTATTAGTATAGATGTGGTCTTGCTCTTGGTCAGGCTGGTCTCAAACTACTGACTTAAAGCAATCCTCCCATCTCAAGGTCCCAGTGTGCTAGGATTATAAGCGTGAGCCACTGCACCAGGCCAAACTACAACTTTCTATTGCTTCATAAAGCATCTTGTTTGGTCTTGACCATTAATTAGGCCACAGGTTTTCTTCTGTACAAAAACTCCAGATGCTAAGGTGTCTATTTTTATATTTCTTTTTTGCTGAACAATATAAACTCTCCTTAATTTGAAATTTAGTATGATCAATTAAAATATACTATGTTTCCTAATAATTAAGGAAGAAAATAAGTTTCTAAGCAAGAAATGTATATTAATAACTATAGGGTTAAATGTGATATATGACACTGTGCTTTTTGTCCCTAATGGATATTAGCTACTTTCAGGGATTAAGTTGGATTGCTTAATATAAAAAGCACATTAGCCTAAATGTATCTCCCCACAACCCAAATCCCAGCACGTACGATTACTGCCCCACCATTGCTGCTATGTCTTCATTTCACTGAGGCCAGATTCTCACAGCAGGACAAACCATATGATAACACTGACTGCCCACAGCGCATTGCACAAACCGTATGATAACGCTGACTGCCCACAGTGCATTGGACAAACTGTATGATTACGCTGACTGCCCACAGCACATTGGATAAACCATGCTATGATAAGCCAACCGCCCACAGTGCATTGGACAAACCGTATGATAATGCTGACTGCCCACAGCACATTGGATAAACCATGCTATGATAACGCTGACTGCCCACAGAGCACTGGATAAACCTTGCTATGATAACGCTGACTACCCATAGCACATTGGATAAACCGTGCTATGATAAGCCAACCACCCACAGCGCATTGGACAAACCGTGCTATGATAAAGCTGACTGTCCACAGTGCATTGCAACTGCTTAGAAAATATGAAACAAATCTGTCTTAACTGACCCAACTGGCTCATGTCATGAAAACAGACAGAAGCCAGATCGGCGCCTTTCTAACCACAGCACCTCGGGGGTACCATTTTTTGTCCATATTTATTGAAGAATTTCTGGTGCCTATGAGAAAACATGATGGAAATAGCTTTGTATTAAAATGACACCCTAACTCAAAAAGGAGGCTGGGGCTGGGCACAGTGGTTCACACCTGTAATCCTAGCACTCTGGGATGCTGAGGCAGGTGGATTGGTTGTGCTCAGGAGTTCAAGACCAGCCTGAGCAAGAGTGAGAAACCACCTCTACTAAAAATAGAAAAACTAGCCAGGGATAGTAGCGGGCCTGTAGTTCCAGCTATTTAAGAGGCTGAGACAAGAGGATCATTTGACCCCAGGAGTTTGAGATTGCTGTGAGCTATGATGCCACAGCACTCTACCGAGGGCCACAAGATGAGACTCTGTCTCAAAAAGGGGGGGAGGCAGGACCAGGGAAGAGCCAGCATGGCACAAGTGTGTACCTCTGAGCCACTGTGGGCAATAAGCTCTCTTAGCTCCATACATCCCCTAGCAAGGTGGCAGGGGCAGATGGGTGACTCCCATCCCACCTGGCCAGAGGAGAAGCACATTCTATACTGGGACCAGAGGATGACAGTGTGTGCCTCTGGCTGCCATCCTTCAATCACCAACTCTCCTCGGTCAGGGCTCTCTTCATGGGGCCACCAAACACACCCATTCCAATGATGCTGCCCAGCTTAGACCCTCCCTGGAACACTGCTAGTGAGAAGTAAAAGCCCACCTGTCCAAGCACCCAGTGAATTCTGGGAGAAGGCGCTGGCAATGTACATGCAGAGGCAGTAGGTGTCCCTCTCATCTCTTGAGGTGAGAGCCAGCATCAGAGTCATGCTTCTGGCCTCGAAGAAGCTTGCGAGGTAAAGTCTAAGAGCATAAGGAATTAGACTTCAGGGTCTGAGCAGTCGTATGAGGCTGGGCTCTGGAGAAAACATGTTTGAATCTCAGCCCTGTCTCTTGGAAACCATGTGATACTGACCAAGTGTACAACTCCTCTTGGCGTGTCTCAAGTTTTTCTTTATTTAATGAAAATGGGCCATCATATTTACACATCACAGGCTTGCAATAGGACCAAGAAAGATAGTGTGCAACACCCAGAGCCCAGCGTCAGTGCTCGCAAGGCTGAGCCATATGAGGAAGGGTCATGTGCTCGGAGATTTCAGACATGGGGGTGGCGTTCCAAACCACGTGAACAGGACAATCTTATACAGACATGGGGCTTTGCTCAGAGAAGGCAGAGGGGAAAAGGCCATCGAGGGAAAGTGGAAGTCAGGGCCAAGCAGCTCAGTTTGGATGGGTCACCAACACGGGAATGGCACAGCCTTGTCTGGGGGCAGCAAGCCCCTCGTCTAACAAGGTACAGGGAGCAGGAAGCTCCCACGCGAGGGTGTTTTGCCCACATACTGTGTTCTCCCTGGCCAGTCCCTGCCTTTAGAGTCTTCTCTTACATGTCTTCCCTCTCTGGGTCTTCTCTTGGGACAAGTCACAGCTGTGGTGGCTGGGCAAGCCTGGGGCTGACTCCAGCCCCAGAAGGTGGCTTCCAGGCACAAGCAGTCCTCTGGGATGACAGGTGACTCAGCCCTGTTCGCTGTGCTCTGACGTCCACACCAGACTCTGGGGCCAAAGCCCCCCTTGCTCATAGGGTGACCCCCCCCGGGCTTGTCCTCTCACAGGGTTCTCCAGGGACTCAGCATGGTGCAAGCAGCTGGCGGAGGATTGCAATCTCTGCCACCTCCTTCCAGAGCCGTGTCCAACAAGTCCCTCAGACTGGCAGCTGCAAGAAGGGAGTCCAGAGAGTAAGCTGGGGCAAGGCTGTGAAGGGCCTCGAAGTACCAGCTCAGGCTTCCACTGGGCCCCGTCAGCAGCTGGAAAGCTTACTGCAAGGGTGATGTGAGCAGAGAAGCTTGAGAAAGATTAGGAGGCAGACATCAGCTCTGCAAAGTGTCACGGCTGGTACTGCAGGGAGCAGGGTGGGGTGATGGGATACAAACTTGAGTGGTAGACAGTCCGGTCCTCCACGAGCCTATAATCTGCTGGGCCAGCGGAGCCGCCCTCTTCTCTCCCACAGCACCTCTCACCCCCAAACGTCAGAAACTTTAAGATTGAAAGCAGATAATGTTCTGTCTGTGAACTGTGAGGAAAGGCATCTTTTCGTGCAGCAGCTTCCTGCACAAGTCCGGCATCCACACAGCTGACTCTGTGCACAGAGCCCCGCCCCCACTGTGCACTGGTCTAGCCCGTTCCTGGGATTTCCCTGGGTTGGGGAAGTCCCAGGCTCCCTCCCGACAGCCCTGTGCTGGGTCTGCAGTCAGCACACACATGGCGTTCTCAGAGAGCAAACCCAGACCAGATAGGCAGACTGAGGACCTGGGCACCAGATTGAGTGACAAAGAACAAGGAGGGAATTAGAATGTGCTGAGGGCCTTCCATACGCCACACATTTCTCATTTGTCCTCCGAAACATCTGAAAAGGGAGATTGCTAGTTCTGTGTCACAACTGAACACACAAAGGCCTGGGAAACCTTACCAAAACTTGTAGCTCTGGCCGGGTGCGGGGGCTCATGCCTGTAATCCCAGCGCTCTGAGAGGAGGAGGCAGGAGGATCCCTTGAGCTCAGGAGTTCAAGACTAGCCTAAGCAAGAGTGAGACCATGTCTCTACTAAAAATAGAAAAACTAGCCAGGTGTTATGGCAGGTACCTATAGTCCCAGCTGCTCTGGAGGCTGAGGCAAGGGGATTGCTCGAGCCCTAGAGAGTTTGGGGTTACTGCGAGCTATGATGCCACAGCACTTTACCAAGGGCAACAGAATGAGACTCAGCAAAAAAAAAAAAAAACCAACTTTGCAGCTCTGCCCTTCTACGATGGGTCTTTCCTTAGTTTTTAATTACGGAGCCCCAGTTCCAGAAAGTGGACCCTGTCATTGGAATCTGGGTGCCCTGCTTAAAGAGCACTTCCTCAGACCTAGGGCTGCCATCCACCCCTTACTTCCAGAACCAAGCGGCCAAAGTCAACTTCCTCAGTATCAGTTAGCAACCATGATCATCACCAGACACTTAGGATACATCAGACAACACACAAGCACCTCCCACGCGTTACTGATCTACGCCCCCATCAACTCCACACAACCACTATTCCCATTTTGTAAGAACTCAAGCTCAGAAATCCTCTAAGCATTTTGCTTATATCCACACAAGTAGGAAGCCTGTGTTCCCAGCCACCTATCTGCCTTCATGACAGACTACACTAACTCAGTTCAGATCTAAAGTTTGATCATTTCTTTGCAAAATTTTGCAACAATAAATTATCATTATTTTATTATCTGTGGAATCAATCAACACAAAGACAATTTGTTTGGTTTTATAATGTATATGACTTGGTTGGTTTGAACATGCCCCATGTATATACGTACTGGATAGGGGATCACCACAAACCCTGTAGGGATGCTGGGTGGCTGACAATCGAGTGATATGACTGTCACACAATTACCAAGTAACTGAGACACTCAGAAAGATCAAGAACCCCTATGGGAAAGATTCTTGGAAAAAAAATCTTTATATTCCAGCCACTTTGAAATTTATTTCTTTACTGTGTACTTTAAAAGTTGATGCCAAATTTACTTCATTTAGTTTCATTGTAATTTTCTCCACTACCCTGAATGTTGAATATCTTTAACTATCCATGTGAGTTTGCTTTAAAAACTCATTTGAGAACAATGAAAGGGAATTCATTTCTCGGTAGAAGTCTGCAAAGCATTGCTTTAAGGAACCATCAATATTTAGGAATCATCGATATTAACTGTGCATGCCATTTTTGCCACAATCTCTTCATCCCCATAAACATGCTGGAATCAATCTTCAGAAGAGGAGCTCCTGGCACCGCGTCCCCGCTGTTTATGCCTCAGAAGCGTCAGCTTACAGCATCCCTCCCCCGGGGCTGGAGACACACATGCTGTCTTTCATCTTGTGCTTCTGGTCACCCAACACTTCCAGTTGGCATAGCACCGTGAAATCAGAGCCACCCTGTGCGCACTCTGGGTATACGCAACAACTGGAAAAGGCATCTGAGACGTGAGATGCTGTCGAGCAGGGAGGGTGATGAGGGTCAAATGTCACGTTTATTTTAAATGGTGGGTTTGATGTTTAAGTATCAATGATCAGATAATTGAGGCAGAGCGTGTTCCTGTGGGTGGGCTTAGGGAGCTCTGGTTCGTGTTTCCATGTTGATCCCAGCAGTCCTATTAAAATGAGAGCCAGAGACTCACTCACCACTGGGTTTTCTCCTCTGCTGCTGCCCTGTAACAACCTGACAAGAGGGGCCATCTGCCCCAGGCCTGGGTGACAGCACAGTGAGCACCTGTTTCTGAGGTCCAGGCCTGCACCCCCCTTGCCTCTATCTAGTAGTTTCCATTGCCTGTGCACACGGCCAAGGGCAGGTTCCCTCCTCAGACTCCACAAGGTGCTGGGATCAGAGAAGCCAGGTTGGACCCCTGCTCCAGGACAATGGGGGCCTCTTCTAGGTCCATCTCCTCCTGTCAACATCATTCACAGTGCAGCAACCCCCCAGGAAGAAAGCAAAGAATCCACCCTGAGTTTAGGAAATGAACACCTGCATCTTCTAAGTGACTTTTATCCCAAGAGACCTTTCCACTCTTCTGTAGAAAAGACAGCCCCAAGTTCAGGTCTGGTACTGATGAAACAGGGGCTTGAATGATAAGTCAGGTACATGTGATAGGGGACAGGCACCTGAAGTCAACTGCCGATTAACTCTACCCAGGGAAGCAAAGAGAGTCTGAAGGGACTGCCCGAGGCCCCCATCCCACACAGCCCTCCAGGGTCCCCAAGTCTTACACTTGCCTTCTTCCCACATCTGCTCCACTGTTTAATCAAGGACCAGCACCAGAACTTCGGGGAAACATTCAACAATAACCACCACGTTCCCTCGAGACTTTCATTTTTATTTACCAAACGCAGTTTTTAAAGTTAAAGCATTGAATCATTCTTCCACTTGGAGAGGTGTGCTGCACCGGACCATCTGCCCACCACTGAAGTCACGGAATGACACGTGCAGGAATTTTAAAAATCAGTTATTCATCTTCTTCTAAGCCACTACACTTCACACCTTAGCGTATTTCCCTATTATCACACAAGTACCAGTCCTAAAACTATTTGTTTTATAAACACAGAGAAGAAAAGTAAGAGCATGGTAATCCTTTAAAAGCGGTGTTACTGATTTCTTGCCCAGATAAAATAGCATTAACCATCCTTTGACTTGTTCATCAGTCATTTATTATTCTAAAAAGCTACACCGAGAACCTTAAGGAACTTGCTTTTTCCTCACAGAACATAAATAAACTTCCTTTCTTGGTGATAGTTTAAGAAAGAAAGGGGAAAAACGTGGCAAAGGTTTTATTTTGTTTTGGAAGTTAATTAGTATTTGCTTCCCAGCCTTGGGGGCTCAACACTGTGCCTTGGGGACTGTTGGGGTCAGACCTCCCTCCCATGTGCCCACTGCCCTGGGCCCTGCACCTGACTCCGCTGCCCTGGGGCAGGCTCGGCTGGTGACACAAACTGCTGCGGAGTGCCAGGACAGCTGGGAAAGCTTCTTCTGCACAATGGACGTCAGCACATAAAAATTATAGCCCCAAAGAGCCAGCAGTTCCATTCCTTCCTGTTCCTTTCATGTTCCAGGTCACATCCCCCAGTTAGGATTCTGCAGATGACAGAAGCCATGAGTAGATAGGACTCTGTTCTATCTGTGCAGTCTGTTCTCCCCCTCCGCAGAGGCCTGTGGGAGTCGTCCCTCAGGGCTATGACCTCCTGATGATTGGTCACCAATGACTGGTCACACCTTGTGGCTATGAGAAGGGAGACACGAGGACAGACGTGCACAGTGAGTCACCAGCAGCAGCACTGCGGGGAGAGGGGCCTCCTGTGACTCCATGAAGGCCTCACTACAGTAAAAAGGGGGTTAAATTCATCCCTCCATCCCTTTCTCAGTCACTCACCAATTTAATTGCAAATATTTACTAAACATGGTGTTAGGCAAAAAGAACAAGAGTGCCAGCCCCCTAGCCCCTGACAGTCCAACGAGGGTGGCACTGATCACACAGCCTGGGTTCCCAAGATGGCTGGTGGTCAGGCTGGAAACAGCCCTGCCCGAGGGGGCATCAGGAAGTGTTTCTGGAGTAACTTTAGGCTGTGTCTTAAGGTAAAAGATGGAGCTGCTTTGCTGCCTTGGAAGAAAAAAAGCAGGTGTTCTGAGAATAAGAAACAGCACATACAAGAGCCCTGGGGTTTTAGGGTCACAGCCTGGTGGGCAGGAGTCCAGGGGCCCTGGGTAGTGTGGGGCAAAGAAGTCTGGCAGAACAGAGGTGTCCTGTGTACCAGGCCCAGAAGAGGGTGATCTCGGGGTGCCGGCCCCCCTGCCAGTGCATCAGGTCCCCCAGCCCCGTGAGCTCCACCTACCTGGAAACAGAAGACCTGCCAGTCACACGTTCCCAAGAGATTTAGCTGGAGGGGTTCATGGGAACAAGTGCATCAGAGCAGGCTAACAGCAAGAGAGCAACCAAAAATCCCCCAGTATTGGCGGTATGACCTGGGAAACTACATCTCACTCACATTCCCACATTCCCACACAGATGAACTGGTGTGGAAAAGTGGGCTCTGTGGGGGACTGCCCCTCTCCCCAGAACCAGGCTTCCTTCTTCCACCCTCGGGGTGCTGCCGTCGTTCTGCTTCGGGCTGCAGTACCACATTCGCTCCCCCTACATCGCTGACCAGAGTGTGGACACACAGCCCCACTTGCTGCAAGGGAAGCCGGCCCGCCTGAGAGTTCCAAAGGGAAAGTCCTGGTATTCTTGGCTTCAAGAACAAATTAGTTCCCAAGAGATTTAGCTAGAGGTGTTCATGGGAACAAGTTCTGCGCACCACCAATGGCCAGGCACGATGGTCAGCATTCTGCGTGCATGCATCAGCCCGACTGCGGTGGGAGTGTTATTACTGTCCTGCTAGTGCCGGGGAAACAGAGGTGCAGGTAGATGCTGTGACTTGTCCTTCAAGTTGATGGACAGAGGAGTTGGGATTCAGTCCCACATCTATGTGACCCCAAAGGACATGTCTGGTTTTTCCATGCTACTAAGATTCCATATGCCAAGAAGACCCACAGATGAAAATTACAGGTGTCTATGCCACATCTGTTGGAATCTCATATGACTATGCCCCTGCCTTTGTCCAAAGCTCCTTCCTAAGGTTTTCCAGGATTCCCAGGGAGGGTGGTTCAGCTGTGAGCTTCTTCTGCCAATCAAGTACAGGATTTTACTAGCAGTTACCCCATCCATGGGGAGCTGAAAATAAACAGCAGCTCTTCCTCAGATAAAATGTGGGATCCATGCAGTAAGACAATGGGTGATGCTGCCAGAGTGTATAGGGTGTGTCTTGCAGAACTGACACTTACTTATCTTGGATTCTTCATATTCTCATCATGCGCCTCATTAAAAAACACCCAGCTAGTCTCTCTGTGTGGTCCATGAACCACCTGCAAGGGCCCCAGATGCTTGTGGAAAAGGAACATTCCTGAACCCCACCCCCATCTTTTGGTTCCCAACTCTGCGGTGTGACCCAGGAATGCACACCAGCCACTGCTCCAGTGGCACTTAATAAACGGATGCAGAGGAAATGATGATGAAGATGAGAGAATGTGGGAATGGAGCAGTCTTTTTCTTTTATTTTCCTCTTGGACTCCTCCTTGTCCTCTCAGGCTGAGGTTAAGGTCAATACACATTTTTCTCTGGTTCACTCCTCAGCCCCATCAGAGGGCAGAACCCTTCACCGCACCTGCCACTACTGTCATCTCAGTGCAGTTCTCCCTGCCCAGCCCTAAGCTTGTCAGAGAAAAACTCTTACTTATCCTTGGATCCCCAGCCTAACTCAGTTCCTGGCATTTAATAAATGCTAATAAATTCCCCCTGAGCTGTTGATAATCTAAAATATCTGTTGCCAGAGAGGAACAGGAGATACTATTGCATATTCTCATAGTGAAGCTCCTTACAAATACTTTCTTTGTTGTTCCATCCAAAAACATTGCTGAATGGATCTGTTTGACCATCCTGAAACCTAGACCAAGGAGCAGACACCCTGGGGGGCGGACTGCTCACGCACTAGAGTCTTGCTCTCACTCCATTAAAAATAAACTAGTAACACAATTTTGTCATCTGCAGAAAGGACTAGTTTCTAAGGACTCTTGCTGAAAAATGAGATTCAGCGTAACAACTAAGTGTTGTTCAAGGGCTGATGTTTCAGGAAGTGAGCGAAAACTACACACCTTGATTCAAAACAAACGACAACAAAAAATTCAGTTGTTACAGATTTAGCCAGGAAGAGAGAAAGTGACTCCAGGTCAGGAGGACCAGCAGCTCTCCTGGAGACAAAAGCAAATCCTCTCTGGACCAGCCAGCTGCCCCACACACACACGATCAACCAACAGAGCTCCCAACCACCAAACACCGAAACACGGTGCACTACCAACATATTTAGAACAGCAAGGACTTCAGGACTGTAGTTACCAGATACAAAATATAGCATAAGCATATGAAAGCATTTAAAGAAATTTTAAAACGGCCACAAAAGTGAGAAATGGGAAACTATTCATAAAGGACCAGGTATATTATAAATATCTTACTTATACAACTTTGATAAATGAAAACATTAATTCTTGAAATGAAAAGTCAGTGGGTGGAGTACATAGCAGATTTGGTACTGCTGAATAGAAAGCTAGTAATCTGGAAGGTAGACCTGAAAACAATTTTCTAGACCATCCAGATGCAGAAATGAAAAATGTAAGACAAAGGTTCAGAGCCAAGAAGGACAGAAAAAGAAGCTCCAACAATATCTAATTAGAATCTTTAGACGAGGCGTCCTCAAACTTTTTAAACAGGGGGCCAATTCACTGTCCCTCAGACCATCAGAGAGCCAGACTATAGTTTAAAAGAAAAACTATGAACAAATTCTTATGCACACTGCACATATCTTATTTTGAAGTAAAAAACAAAGTGGGAACAAATACAATTCACACCACTGCATGTGGCCCGTGGGCCATAGGTTGAGGACCCCTGCTAGACTCTAGGGGGGAAAGAATATAGAATGGAGAAGGCCACACTGAAGAGAGAATGGCTGAGAATGTTTAGAATTGATTACAGAATTAAACACGCAGACAAAAAAAAACAGAACATTTGGGCAGTGCCTGTGACTCAAAGGAGTAGGGCGCCAGCCCCATATGCTGGAGGTAGTGGGTTCAAAGCCAGCCCTGGCCAAAAACTGCAAAAAAGAAACAAAAAAGAAAAGAAAAGAAATGAAAACATAAAATTCATTCATCCAATAAGTGTGAGTTGAGCACCTACTGTATGCCTGAGGCTTTTTACAGGCAATGCATACTAAGCTGGATAAACAGAAGAAATACCCATCCAGACACAACCTGAAAGAAAAACAGATCACCCACAAAGGAAAGACACTCAGACTGACAATGAGCTCCTCAAAAGCAAAACAGAAGCTGCATGACAGAACTCACGTCTACAAAGGGCTGAGAAAAAATAATCCACAACACGGAACTACATACCCAGCAAAAACATCTTTCAACACACAGGAAGTTAAGACATTTCCAAATAAACAAAAACTAAGAACACTTACCACCTAGAGATGCACAGCAAGGAAACTTAGAAAAGATAATTGCTTCAAAAAGGAAGGGTGGAAATGGGATGCCATATGGAGTGATGGGCAAATGAAGCGTAAATACAAGCATGCATGCTCTATAGAGAAACCAGAAATTAATAATGAAAGGACAGACCTACAATACTGGCTACTAATACTTGTAAGACAGGACGGGGAGTGACTGAATTAAAGTGGTTATGATCCCCTACTTGTTTAGGAGAAGGTCACAGCATTAAATTTAGGTTCTGTTGAGTATACTTAGTAAAACTTCAAGGGTAACCATTGACAGAAATGAAAAAAAAGATTGAAATTCTAAACAAAAAAAAAAAGAAGGAAGGAAGGAAATAGAATATAAAATAAAAATTAAAATCGATTTTTAAAGGAAAGAAAAGGGAGAAAAAAAACATAGACAGATGAAGGCAAATAATACTTTGGCATGACAAGCCCAAGCATACCAATTACCTCCGTAATAAACATAAAGACATCAAGCATGCTAATTTAAAGAAGACTGAGAACGTTAGATAAAAGGTAAGTCAAGTTATATATATTTTGTAAGGAACGCACCTAAAATATTCCAACAGGGGAAGTTTAAAAGTAAAAAGAAATAAAGGATATACCAGGCAAATATTAGCCAAAAGAAAGCTGGAATTGCTGTATCAGTAACAGACAAAATGTATCACAGACTTTAGACAGAGTTACTACATACAATAAAAGTTTTAATTCACTGTAAAAACTTTTTAAAAATGCATATGTATTCAACACAATTGCCTGTTGTATAAATTTTAAAATGTGTAAATACAGGAATAAACCGACAAACCCACCAATAGCAAATGATTTTACGTGTCTTTAATTATTGACAGACCAAGCAGACGAAAATTTAATTAAAATATAGCATTTTTTAATAGTATCACTGACAAGCTTCAAATATGGGACATCTGTAAGACCCTATACCAGCAGTTCTCAACCTGTGGGTCACAACCCCTTTATAACAATGAAAATACATCCTGCATATCAGATATTTACATTATGATTCATAACAGCAGAAAAATTAGTTATGAAGTAGCAATGAAAATAATTTTATGGTTGGGGGTCACCCCAACATGAGGAACTGTATTAAAGGGTCGCAGCATTAGGCGGCATTAGGAGGGTTGAGAACCACTGCCCTATACCCAATAACTAAAGACTACACATTCCTGTCCGGCACGCAGGAGACACTGACAAAAGCTGACTTCTTATAAGACTAGAAAGCAAGTTTCAATAAAATTCAAAAAATCAGCATCACATAAACCACATTTTCTGATCACACCACAGTTACATATGAAGCCAACAATTAAAAGATAAAAATATCAGCATGCACTGACTGAAATTTAAAAACAAATCTAAAGATATCACGGGTCAAAGAAAAAAATAATAATGAAAATTTAAGATACTAAGAATGAAATAATAATTAAAGTATGCAAGTCAAAACTTGTTGAGATGCAAAGAAGTTCATAGAAGCAAATTTATAGCTTTAAATATTTATACTAGAAAAGTAGAAAGGCTGGAAATACTTGAGCCGCACATCCAACTTGAACTGGAAAAAGTACACCGAAAGTAACCTCTGAACAAATAACAAAGAGAAATTAATAAAATATAAAACAAACAGTACTATGCATTGTTTGGTTCTTTGACACAGTAATAAAACAGATATTCTCTTGGTGAGGTTGATTCAAGCAAAAAAAAAAAAAAAAAAAAGGAAAAAGAAAAACAGGGAAAGCACAAATAATGTTAAAAATAAAAACAATACAAAAAGTAGGATAGTTCTAAAGTACCCACAGCAAAGCAGAGACTCGGCCCAGACTAGAACTTGGGCCTCCCCAAATTCCTTCTCAACAGTACAATTACGTGCTTAGCAAATCGTCAGTGAGGACAAGATGATTGTCTCTGCAGGTTGGCCTACTGGGTTGGCCAATGTCTTGGGCCAAGTGTATGAGAAGCACAGCAGAGACAGGGGAAGCATACGGACAACCCTGAGAACAAGGCAGCCACCACTCTCTCCCGCAGAACGGCTGCCTCCCTCTAACTGACTTTTCTTCTATTCTGGAAGAAAAATGATCTGGAAGGGAAAACAAGTATGATTCAGTCTATTGTTACGGCGATCTAAAGCTCCGTTCCTCGAGGTAGACTAAGGAGAAACTCCTTCCTTTCTTTTCCCTATCCGTGGCATACTAGCAAGCATTGAAAAATCCTAAAACTCATCTTAAAGACTCACTTCCTGAGCAGTGAATTGAAATATTTGGGGAGGGTCTCTAACTTGCTTCTCTGCATTTCAGCCTGTTTTATTCTGCCCAATGTGGACAATCAGATAAGAAAAAGTCTACACTGAGATTCAGGCATTAAAAAAAGTCTACAGTGAGGAAGTTCGGTGTGGGGGTGCAATCCGCTGCCTTGCCTTGAGCAGGAGACACGAGCTGGGAGCTGGCATGAAACAGCCCTGCACTAGGCATTTTGACTTAGCTCCCTGGAGCTGTTGCAAGCTGTAAAATGTAAAGAGTGTGGATGAGATTTAAGTGACTGTTTTGCAACTTTCACATCAAGAGGATAGAGAACCAAACAAAGGCACAGTCTGCCAGTTCCTGGCACTGTGAAGCAAAACAAAACATTGGCCAGAGGACCATGATAATAACAATAAATACAAAGATTCAGCAAGGCTCCTGCAGGTTAGAAGGTGTAAGGGATCTAGATACCATGTTTCATGGATTAGTTTGAGGATTTAGAGCACTGTGTGGAGGAAAGGAACTGATTTCCAATTAAGCTCCTGGATTTGAATCCAATCTGGCTACATAAGAGGTGTGGGACCCTGGCAGGTCCTGTAATATCTCCAGCCTCAGGTCTGTCTTCTATAAAACCAGGACAATGGTACTGAATGATGGGTAATAGCCACATGAAGGCATTCTGGTACCTGGTTAGCTTTGCACTTTATAAATTCTCCCAGTTCACCCACAAGTTTACAAAAATACTTTGCGTCCATAGTGTCAGGTGAAGATAGAACTACAGTTCCTGCCATCACTCTGACAGAATTTGAAAGAACAAGAACTAATGGGATCATAATCAAAATCAAAGACAGCCAAAAATTAGTCTGCAGAACTCTGAGAGGGACTGAGTTGTTTTGTAGGGCTGAACTTCCTGAATAAGTAGGAGAGTTCTTCTTAACATCAGAACATCATGAAAAGCAAACATACCAAAAGAAGCACAAAACTATCTGCTTCTCTTCAGTATACTTCAAAACTTATTTGTGGCTTCAAAGGGGCATTCTACATGTCATTTTACTTTTCCTTGAAAATTTTTGATCATTGTTCTGGACACACTAAACAGAACCTCAATAATGACACTGATGGCATTTGTGGAACTGTAAAGGGCTTAATGCAACACCTCATTTTACAGACAAGAAGCCAAGCCCAGAGAGGGTAAGAGACTCATGTAAACCACGCAGCTATCTGCAAACTGAGCCAGGAGCCATCTCCTGACCTTGCACCATTCCACAGTGTGTGAGGAGCCACTGACTTTCATAAAGCCCCAGAATGCTAGGAACCCTGGTCCCACAGAATGTTTATATTCGTTATAAAGTATCAGGGCATGAACTGACAGATTTTTATGTCTCCTTTCTTTGATATACATGAATCATATTCATATTCATGCAAACCTGCCTAACAGGTGTGCACACTTTGCTTTTTAAGACTGGTTTTATTCTTCATTTTTAAAAATAAAGTGTTACTCTCCAGGTGGCTACTGTGGTTCTCTGGGGAAGTGAGCACTAAGCATCCCGGCTGAATGGAGGAGAAGCGGCCACCTTACCAGAGCAACTCTAGGAAGGCACTAGGGACAATGCCTTCTCTCACCTATGCCCTGTCCTTTTCAACTGTGAATCTCTAACAACACGAAGACCACAGTTTATAAAGCAGTCCCCAGCCCTACTCACAGATTAAGTGGAAGGTAACGGGCCCCAAGCACATGTACACACTAGGTACACACTGCCTGGCTGGGCCGCCATGGGGTTTTACCTCTATAGCACTGAGCAGGGCCATACCCGCATGCTGATCACACACCATACATGGCATTATGGGGCAGGTACCGCTGCAGCCATCTACCATCCTAACTGCAGGACATGAGGTCACCAGACCAAAGGACACTGTTAAAAGCCCCCAGAAAAGGCACTCCCACCTTCCCATCCCATTTTCCCCACTATTCAAGTAGGTGCTTTAAAAAATGTTAATGACAAAAAACAAAAAAAAGACAAAAATGTTTTTCTTCAATTTAACTGAGCATATTCAATCATTTTTTGAAAATTAAGGTAAGTTATGATTGTAGACAAAACACAAAACTGCTCATCCCTGCAGCCCATGCTCCATTGGGGAGGTTTCTGAGTTGATGAGTGTAAAGTGACTCTGTTGCTGGACCTCACAAAGACCCACCCGGCCAACCCAGGAGGGTACAGAAACAGCTTCCTGAAGCCAAGGGTGAAGGAAGCCCACCTGACTCCCAAATGCATCCAGCAAATTGTGGGGACCGGCCCCTCCCACCGACCCCCAGCAGCCATGAGTTCTAAACGTAGGGGGGGTAGGGGGACACTTCTGAGGCTTGTACCCAGTTGCTCACGTCCCTCTTATCCAATCCCTCAACTTTCCCAACTTCTCTCAAATGTTGCTCTTTGCCCCAAAGCAGTTTTACCAAAACCACTCCCTGGGAGAACCTCGACCTTTGTCCCCTTGCATTTCAGATAACTATTTGGGCAACTAGAAAAAGTGGCTACTGCCTTCAAATGTTGAGTCCCCTTTCCTCTGACCTCTGGAGAGCACAGGCCAATTGAGACTGAAGTTCCCTGCCGCGAGTCGACCCCTAATTTCCAAGTACTGCGTGAACACATCGCAAAGAGCACCTAAGTTACCTGCACGCTTTCCTTCGCGAGGTGTGTACAAAGCAACCACAGCCTTGCTCCTATCACCTTCTGACGTTCACACCTGAAACCAAAGCATCGGCATAACTCACTGGCACGGGAAAGTAGCCAAAGGCCTTTGGGCGCCGACCACGCCTCCCTGCCAAGTGGCGGCGGACCCGGTCCGTCCGGGTGTCCGCGGACCTGCCCCCCGCAGAGGGTGGCCGGCGTCTCAGCCTCTGCGCCGGCCGAGGAGTCGGCACCTCGCCGTCCCCCGGCTTCCGAAGGCGGGACGGCCGCGGCCCAGAGAGGCGCGGGAGCGCGAGGCGGCGCGGCGCGGCGCGCCCTTACCTGGCTGACGATGGTGGCGTGGGCCCGGGCGTAGCGCCAGCCGCCGCCGCACCGCACCAGGGGAGCCGAGCGGTTGGGGAAGGCGGCGAGCGGGTCGGCGCAGCTGAGCGCGCCCGCGGCGGCGGCGCTGGCGTTGGCCGCCTCCAGGAGGTAGCGCTGGCAGCGGCCGTCGCCGGGGCGGCCGGGGGGCGCCGTGCGGTTCCACTCCTCCTCCGGGCTCCAGCCGCAGCGCTCGGCCAGCTCGGCGGCGCTCGGCCCGCGGCACCAGTAGCGCTCGGGCTGTCTGCCCAGGAAGACCACGCCGACGAAGAGGAAGGCGAAGGTGACGCCCGTCAGGCACAGCAGCAGGAACACGCGCCGCTGGAAGCGCCCGAACTCGCCGGCCCTGCGCAGCGCCTCGTCGAAGGACGGCATGGTGCGCGCGCCGCCGCCCGGCCCCTCGGCCCCGCGCCCCGCGCGCCTCCGCGAGCGCGTCCTGCCGCCCGCCGCCCCGGCCTGCGAGTGACCCGCGGGCCCCGCCGGCCGCCTCCCTTACCCCGCCGCCGCCTCCCCCGCGCCACCCGCCCCCCTCGCCCTGGCGCCGCGCCCGCGCCCGCCGCTGCTCCTGGCCCCGCCGCCCCCGCCTCGCTCCGTGGGCGCCCAGAGAGCCCCGGGACTGGGGTCCCGAAAGAGGCCGCCGCGCCCCGGCGCAGGGGGTCGGGGTGGGCGCCAGGCGGGGCCCGAGCGGCAGGGCCTGGCTGCGCGCCACCGTGCTCCAGGGACCCAGCCCGGGACTGCGAGTGACGGGCACAGCCTCAGGCCTGGCGCTGAGCTCCATTTGGTCCCTGCCAGCAGCCTGCTCTGTACTCGGCCCCGGATCGGACTGCAGAAGAAGAAAGTTCCAGGGTCACCCAGCCACTGCTGGGACTCCTGGGACAACGTCTTTTCGCGGTCCCCAGTGCCGCCTGGGGACTAAGGACGCGCGCACGCCCCGGGTCCCATGGCTGTGTCCGGAGAGCCCCCTCCACCGCACACACTGCGCGTGTAGAGGCCGCCCTGCGCCCCTCTGGGTCAGAGCAGCCGGTTCCTACTTAGCGCCTGGCATCTGTCCTCGACCCATCTTAGAGCTACAAGCAAGCGGGATTAGATTTTGGCGACATCTCTGAGATTGTCCAACTTTTTCAAAAGGGCAGCTGGGTAACCCACACGGGTTGAGCGAGTTGCTCAGAGTCCTGGAAGTTCAAGGTGAGAAGGGATCACCTCAAGGCCCTACTCTCAGCCTGAAACGCCAGGAAAGGGTGTTTGTCGTTGGTTCTAAGACTTGTTTTTAACTTCTTTATTGCCCCCAAAGATGCAGAGCTGGGTGGGATTCCGATTCCAGGCTGCTGCTTCCACTTCCAAACCGCTGTGTCCACGCCAAGACACCTTCCTGGGCCCTGGTGAATGTCCCCTTCTGGGCCACAGCCTTTGGCTGTGCGGACCACCCCTGCCCCTTACAGGGCACCCCGGCCTTGGTCTAGCCTGCGACCTGCCTCTGTGTTCTCTGAGGACTTCTCATCTGCCTCCCTGCTCTGTCTCTAGTCCCACCTCATCCCACCCCCTGCCCCTTACAGGGCACCGCGGTCTTGGTCTAGCCGGTGACCTGCCTCCGTGTTCTCTGAGAACTTCTCAGCTGCCTCCCTGCTCTGTCTCTGGTCCCCCCTCATCCTACCCCCCGCCCCTCCACAAAGCTCTCCTACATTTCTGCTCTGAGCTCGCTTTTCTCGGAGAACCAGAGAGACTGATAGAGTACAGGCTTGACTTTTATCCTTCCCCAACAAGGACTTTGGAGCCAGACTGCCTAGATTCAAGCCAAACTCATCCTTTCTCCAACTCCTGACCTTGAACAATTTAATTGGCCAGCCTGCGTTTTCTCATCTGTCCAACAAGACTAAAAATATACCCTCCTCTTGGGGTCGCTGTGGGGACTGAATGGATTTGTATGTATAAAGCGCCAGAAGAGGCATAGCACACAGTGTGCCCTTTGTAAGCATTAGCTGTGGTTGCACTTGCTGTCCCTGGGAACTGAGTTAGCCGTCTCAGCCTTGTAGAGTTTCCTAAGGATTACAGATACCTTGCAGGATAAAACATCTGGCCACAGCTGGGTCGGTGGTACACCCCTGCAGACCCAGCTACTCCTGAGGGTGAGGCGTGAGGATGGCTTGAGCCCAGGAGTTGGAGACTAGCCAGGGCAACATAGTTAGAGCCTGTCTCTAACATGCATACATAAATATTAGCCACACACCTCCTGTAGTCACAGCTACTTGGGAGACAGAGGCTGGAGAATCCCTAGAGCACCGGAGTTCAGGGCTGTAGTGGGCTATGATCTCGCAGCACTGCACTCTAGTCTGGGTGACAGAGAGAGACCGTCTCTCCCCCCTCCCCAAGAAACCCCCCAAACCATCTTGTTGTATGTTCCAGGTACATAGTACAGCCCCATGGAATGATAGTTTTTATTTTTCTCTTTTTGATCTCAGCTACTAAAAAACATTTATTACCTACTAACCAATGACTTCTGTGTCTGACTGTCTTTCCTGCCACCACCACCTGAGTAAGTTTAGCTAAGAAACAGAAACTAAGTTCAAAAGACCACCATTAGACTCAAGAAGTTCACAAGGGCAGAAAGGTTCATTTGTTTGTCTTTTTGGGTTTTTTTGAGACAGAGCCTCAAGCTGTCACCCTGGATAGAGTGCCGTGGCATCACAGCTCAAACTCCAATTCCTGGGCTCAAACGAGTTTCTTGTCTCCACCTCCCAAGTAGCTGGGACTACAGGCGCCCGCCACAACGCCCAGGCATTTTTTTGGTTGCAGCCGTCATTGTTGTTTGGCGGGCCCAGGCTGGATTTGAACCCG
>CAUYRH010058874.1:0-18873 GCA_963574655.1 Perodicticus potto
ATTCTTCTTAGCAAAGTATCTCAAGAATGGAAGAAAAAGTATCCAATGTACTCAGCCCTACTATGAAGCTAATTTAAAGGTTTCATATGAAGGCTATAACCCAACTATAGCACAAGAATATGGGAAGGGAGGGGAGGGGGGAGGTTAGGGGAGGAGGGGGGGTAATTGGTGGGGCCACACCTACAGTGCATCTTAGAAGGGTACAGATGAAATTTACTAAATGCAGAATACAAATGTCTTCACAATAACTAAGAAAATGCCATGAAGGGTATGTTAAACAGTTTGATGAAAACATTTCAGATTGTATATGAAATCAGCACATTGTACCCCTTGATTACACTAATGTATGCAGCTATGATTTAATTAAAAAAAAAAAAAGAAAGAAAAGAAAAGTAAAAAAAAATAAAGAAAGAAAGAAAATCCCGTGGAGGTTGCTGCAATGAGATTACATACCAGGTATAATTAGAACATAGAAGAACCGGCCCCTAAGTCTGCCTTAAGATATTTAGGCTTGTTGGTTCTATGACCAATCTTGTTCCCTCATTTGGAGAAAAGGAAATGAAGCCAGGGCCCTGAAATTAAATGACTTCCCTCATCATCTGTCATCTAAACTGCTTGGGCATCCTCCTAACCCCTTCTGCATACAAATTCTTGATTCTCTGGTCCATTTTTAAAACTAGTGCTCCACTTTCCTTTTAAGACCCTGGGTGAATGTGCGTTGCCTGCACAGTAAGTCCAGAATTCTACCATGATGTCAGAGCCGCCTCCATGATTTCAGAGCTACTATCTCCATTCCTTTCACCGCACTCCTCTGCCAACTGTGCTTCAGTTCCCCCCGGCTCCTCTCCTGCCTTTGTGTGCTGCAGGAATTCCCTACTTCCAGCTTTGCTCAGATTCTTTCTTCCTTACCTTCTCTACTTACCAAAATTCAACTAATTTCATTCAAAGCCCAGCTCAAATGCTTTCTTGTCCTTGAAGCCTGTTCTCATTCTTCTAATTCAATTTAATTGTTGATTTGTTGCATTTCTATAACACTTGCAGACAACTTGTCATTTGCAGACAATTCATCTAATAGTTGCATTCTGCTGTGATTGTGGTTAAGATTTATACATCTGTTTCTTTCACTAAATAGTAAGCCACTGGAAGGCAGGGACTCTATATTTCATAAGCCATTGACATCACATGCAGTAGTTAATAAAAAATCTTTATCAAATGCTGTGGAATGTTGCCTAGGGTCAGATGTTAATGGAAGATCAAGATCTAAAACCCAGTGCCTTTTTATTTATAGCAAAAATTTAGGAATTCCAATATGTTACCTAGCATGCATACACTAGGTCAGTTGCTTCACTTTGGAAATACTTCTTTGCTAGTCAGTGGTGCAGAATGGCCAGTGTTGTCATGGCTCCCAACCCTAATGGTGGCAGCAAGGTCGGGGAGGTTGTCAGGGATGAACGTATTTATTTAGAACATGCTTTTCCCATCTACATTAGGCCCTATAAATATTTGAGGGGGAATCCTATAAGACAGGTTAAGTTGAAGTGCAAGAAGTACAGATTAAGGATTATTAACATCAAGTCTGTATTGTGAATTCTTTTATATAAATATGTTACCATTGTCAGGAGAGGTGGTGTCAGGGAGCTTTCCATATGTCTACATTTTAATACCCAAATGAAAAGTTTGTTGTAAACTATCAAATGTGGAAATTCATGCTTATAAAGGCTCTTGACAAAAGAATGTGCCGAAAGGAAATACTCTGTGTATGTGTGTTTAATTTTCCAAGTATAATTTTCCGACGCAAAAATGTAGGGAAGCAAAACAACAGGAAAGTGAGAAGCGATCGTTTCGGTCTTTAATATTAATTTTAAACCAGTCTCTCCCTCTGTCTCTCCCTTATCTATCCATCTGTCTACCAAGCTGTCTGGCCTGTGGCAGGGGCAGGGTTGGGGGTGTGTATATAAGTTTCCAGTAGACGCAGGTTATCTGGTATGCAGAGGAGGGTCTGGAAGGGGGAGCAGGGGACTGCCAACCTTCCCTGCCCCACGCTCTGCGGGTCGGGCCCGTGGTCATCATGGTCAGTGCTGGGCTCGCACTCTCCTGAGTTCTCCTTACACCTTCCTCCCCACCCCGGCTCCTGGTGGCCAGTTACCCTCTCCTTCTGTTTCTCTTGCTCTGCTCTGTTTTCGGTTGAGTATGGTTTGTAGTCACTTGAGCGCTTCCGCCGGGCAGGTGAGGGGCTGCTTGCAGTCCACTTGCTTCCTTGGGACTGGAAAATGCCGGGAGGAGGAAAGGGTGAGCCGTTTCCTCTGTCCTCCAGACAGCTTCAACAGAGGGATTTGCTTCCTCTCCTCACAACCACCACCACTAAAGTATGTGTAAATGAAGCCGTTTAAAAAGTTGTTTTTATTTTTAAAAAGTCCTTACTGAGAGGTAGTGTAAGAGAAAAAAAGCAGCCTCACCCCCCCCACCCCCTTAGCTGTAAAAGTTACTTAATGATCTAAGTCGTTATCAGACAGTCACGTCAGCCAGTCCTCCCCTGGACACCGTGAAGGCCATCACGACCCTGGGCTGAAGAAAAAGCACCAGATGTACAGCCTGGGAAAGTAACAAACACTGAGTCCTTCAGCTAGAGATTAGAGGGCTGGATGATGTATAGCAGAAGATAGGAACGTCTGGGGAGGGTATAAGGACTCTGGGAGAATGATGTCCCAGTCTTCCTCGGATTCTGAATCTTGGTAATAAAGGACAACTTTAACCTACACAAGTGTTTGGCTCATGCTCCTGGTTCCAGCACCCTGGTTAGAGTAGAAGTTAAGAGCTGACTTGTGGAGTAGCATTGAAGGATTTGGGGCCCCCTCTGCCTCTCAAGGTGGCGCAGTACTTGACCCCTCTATGCCTTAAGATCCTCATCTGCAAAATGGGGGTAATAGAACCCACCTCATAGGGAGTAGGTGAGGATTAAGAAAATTAATACAGATACAGCACTTAGAGGAATATCTGCCCAATAATAAGCACAATGAAAATATCAAACTAGCATTACTATAAGCATGGTTTTGCCTGCTACTTAAAAATCCAGTATGTGGAATGGACTTTCCCATGGAGATTAGTAGCCTTCTTGACCAAAGGTGAAATTGAGGCACTGAGCTAAAACTGCTGAGTGATGGAGGTCAGATTGAGTCCCGAGTGCTGTTGGATTTAAAATGCATATAAACCCAGTATGGGCTTCTGTCTCTGCTTCACCCATCCTTACAGCAACAGACACCCTAATGCAACTCAGAGGTCCTGTGGGGGCGTGATGCCCCGCCCACCTGCAAGGGAGGATTCTGATTGGCTGAGTCTTCTCTGATGTTGCACCTGTGCGCTGAGGGCCTGGGCTGCCTGTAGTGCCTCTGACTGACAGCCTTCTTGCCCAGCAAGTTACTACCCACTTCCCTTTCATCGGTCACTTTCTCCCTCCATGGCCAAGATACGAAAGCTACCGCAGGAGAATGGAGAGAGAGCATCCATTAAAAATTTTAAAAAGACAAAAAAAAAAAAAAGAAAAAGAATTCCTGTAGAGGCTGGGACATATGTCTGTGGGGTGTCTGTTGGGAAATGGAGGTTGCATTTAAACCAAAATATGGCAAGAAGACAATAAGAAGTGATCTGAATGCAGCACGGGACTGACCACCAGGCACGGAGGCTTCTTCCCCTTTTGCCCAGGTGTTTGAGAAAATCAACTCCAAACCCGTGCCAACCAGAATCCAGTCCTGCAGACACTGTGATTTTGTAATTTGCTTGCATCTGTGTTTTGCTTGAAGCTTTCAGTTTTAGATGCCCTCAAGATCTCTTCTGGCCTGGCGGGAGGAGAGGCTGGCTCGCTCGTTGCCTTATATACACAGCTTCGTGATGGCAGATCTCATTTGGGAAACTGCCCGGAGGAAGAAAAGAGAAGGAATGAGAGAGAAAGAGAGAGAGAGCTGTGTGTGTCCCTTAAAAAGAAAACCAACTTCATATTATTTTCACATTATTTTTTAAAAGGAATGTACTCTAGGCAGGCAAATAGGACAAATTATATTTTAGTGACATCTTGATTGTCACTCCCGCTTCTATCCCCTGTTTCCCAAATGCTACCCACAGGAAGGACACCAATGAAGAGGCAGAATGGTGACCGCAGGGGAGAGCAGTGGGTTTTGCAGAGGTGACTGCCTTCGCGGAATGTCTGTAACTCTCTCCGTTTTTCCATCGCCTTCTCTTTCACTTCTTACTCAGCAGTGAGGAATTCCCAAACCCCTGTGAAGTGCACCTCAGAGAAAAAAGAGCGCCTCTTCCCCTGTTGCCGCTTGGTTTTATTTCTTCTGATAGAGAATATTAGGACTTTTTTGTTTCCATCTTAATTTAAGCATCGTTAGATTTATCCACAATTGTTAAAAATGGTATAAATACTCGTTTGTTTACTGGGATATGCCTCTGTCTACACTGTGTCTGTGTTTGTGTCTTTATATCAACCCCTCAAATAGACCTTCATGCCTCTTTTTAAATGTCTTCATGCAGCTCCCACTTCCATCCAGCAGGGCTAGTGTAGTTGATTAGCGGGAAGTCAAGAGGTCTCTGTTGCAATCATTCAAGAAGATACAGTATTGTGAACCCTTTCTCTTTCACGATGGTTATTATTGTTACCTTGAAAGCCTGTTAACCAAAGACTTCTGGTTGATGTAAAAATTTTCTGCTGGAAAAAAAACAAAACTGGACTCCAGTTTAGAGAATATCATGTTACCACTTTTACTTTGTTAGAAACTGATCGTCAGCCCAAATCTCTGGTTAATGTGCAGATTAGCTGGTAGTCATCGGGCGTCGGGGAGAAACATGCAAGATAGTGGAAGGCTTTCCCGTGGCTAACATACTCATCTACATGAGTGGCAAGCCCAGCCTATTAATAATCCTGTCAAACTAGAGATGAACCTAGTGAATTTAAATGCATCTTAGGAAAGGCAAAGGCAGGGACATATTCTGCCTGTTTTACTTTTGATGAGCTGACTTCCACCATTTTTCTAACATGAAAAATCCTTGCATGTTTCAAGTTCCTAACATCTGGAGAATGGTAGGGGTACACTGTGCTGTGTTCTGCATGCATTATAACCTCAAGTGCTTGTCATGAATGGGGAGCTCAGAAAAAAATGAATTTTAAAAGTTAAAAAAGTAGGAAGGCTTTAAAAGATATATTTATTATTGAAGAGTTAATAGGTGCACATGATACCCATTGCGAAGATACAGCAGTGAATACGATGAAAGCAAGCAGGAAGACTTGATAGGAAAGGATTTTTTTTCCTGGTTTGTTTCAAGCAGTATTTTTCACGTGGACTACACTGGCAGAATCATTCGTGTTTGGGGTGGTGGGTGAATGCAGGTGGCTTGTTCTTTGCTTGGCTTTGACTTGTGCTGATAGAAAAGACATGAGTATAGGTATGAGGTCAATGTTTTTCTTCAAGTTAATTACATTCCTTGGGCAGGTATTTCTTCACCAATGTCCTCCCTTCCCCCTGCCCTGTGAGCCATAGCCTTCCTTGCTTTTGTGTTCTTCTAAGAACCTCACTGGAGCTGGACGTGCGGCCACATACTTGTAGTCCAAACCACTTGGGAGCATCGCTTGAGTCCAGTAGTTCAAGGCCAGCCTGGGCAACATAATGAGACCACTTTTTCTCTAAAATAAAATTAAGTTGGCTCGGCGCCTGTAGCTCAAGCAGCTAAGGCGCCAGTCATATACACCAGAGCGGCAAGTTCGAATCCAGCCTGGGCCCGCCAAACAACAATGACAACTACAACCAAAAAAAAAAAAAAAATAGCTGGGCATTGTGGCGGGCGCCTGTAGTCCCAGCTACTTGGGAGGCTGAGGCAAGAGAATCGCTTAAGCCCGGGAGTTGGAGGTTGCTGTGAGCTATTACACACTCTACCCAGGACAACAGCTTGAGGCTCTGTCTCAAAAATAAAATAAAATAAAGTTAAAAAAAAAAAAAAAGAAGAATCTCATTGATAATAAGCAGGTGTACTTGTAGGTCAAAATATTTTTTAAAAAATGTTTAATAAAAAATCTCCGATTTAAAGTAGAATAAAGGAATGATGTGCCAGAAAAAGTATATTTGTTAAATATACCAAAAAAGCACCTGTTATAATGTTATGATTTAAAATGGAGTTTCCTTAGTCTAGCATCTTTTAGTTTATTTCTTATTTTTTTAAACAGCCTCTCTCTTTGTCATCTGGCTTAGAGTACAGTGGTGTCACCACAGCTCACTGCTGTCTCAAATTCCTGAGCTCCAGTGATCATCCTGGCTCAGCCTACTGAGCAGCAAAGGCACCACCACACTGACTAATTAGTGTCTTTTAAAATACAAAATAACTCTTTAAAAATTTGAGTTAAATCAAATTTGAATCAAATATAGAAGACATAAAAATATTAAGCTGCTGTTATTCTCAGAGGCAGCTGTAGAGAACAATAAAAAACATGGTGACATTTTAGCCCTTTCTGAAGGTTCCTACGACCACAGAGGCTGAATTGTTCATGGAAGGAAGAGGTTGTAATGAGCAAACCCAGAAGAGTTTAACTCGCAAGTTCATGTAGAAGAATTCTGAACTTGCAGTATGTTTGTGTCATTACAATCCAAATGGCTTACTTTATACAATTTTGTGGTAATTACACAGATCATGAGGATGTCGTTAAAAAAACAACTAGCAGGAAATTATTTTTGGTTTATAAAAATACTTATGGACTTCCACTGTTCAGTCAGAAAGGGAAAACATTTTAAGAGACAAGCTGTCTTGGAATTATACAATACCTTTACTCCTCCTAGATTATTACAATTTAATAATTAAAAGGATATTTTACATCTTTGGGGTCACTTGCTATTATGTACGCTGACAGACTTGTACAAGTTTGTGATTATGCACATTTGTTCCTAAATTGGTGTTGGGTAAAGCCAGGTTGGAGCTTGAAATTGACCAGGGTGGGAGTATTTACACCATCCATACCAGGGCTTTTTTTTTTCATCCTCCTCCACATAGTGCCAGTTGTTAAATAATCATCAGTACACCATTAGATTTAAAGCCTGGGTTGCATTAGTCAAGATATGGAAGAAATCAATATAAGAACCATTGTTTGGAATTTAAAAATTATATTAGAAGGGTAAAAAACCTGGTGGAAGAGAAGTAGACATGTTGCGTTTGTGGCAGTTATCATATACTTTCTACAAGTTGTAAGAAATATGGGTTTCAGTTATTTGAAGTTGTTAATGGCCTAGTCTTCCCATTTGGGGTGGGATGAGATGAGGAGTGTCAGCCGTGCGGCAGGGTGGCCCTCCACCTGCAGCAGCTCCTCCCGTGGGAAACAGCCACCAGCATCTCTAAGGAGGACATCGTGATTCCAGAGTTCCGTAGCATTTCTTCCATAAACTCAAAATATTACTTGTTCTAGTAGCTATATTTTACAGATATAGAACTGGAGATATGAGGAGACATTAGTCAAAATTATAAACGAAGATCAGATCGCTGCTTCCTTTATTATCCCTGCTGCCTTTCTTTCATGGCTGGGGCACTTTTATCAGGAAGGAAGTTATTTCTGTTATTGGTATTCTCTGAGCTAATAGATAATCTGAACCATGGTGTGATGCCATTTTATCAGAGTATTTTGAAAATTTTGACACAAGGGTTTATTGACCAAGGAAAATAGAAAATGAAAATAGTAGTTGTTGGCAACTACTTCATGCCCGTTGCTCATTATCAGCCACATAGACAAGATAGCGTGGTTCTGCTTCTGGTTGGTTGCCTCGCCTAATTACTAGTCTTGCTAGTCAAACTATGGTCCATGGACCAGCAGCTTTGGCATATAGGAGGTTTCTGCACACACAGCCTTGGGGGCCATTTTAGACCTACCAAGTCAGAATGTACCGGTCTTCAAGATCAGCAGGTGATTCATATGACATTAAAGTTTGAGAAACACTGCCTCACCTGCTCACTAACATCATTCCCAAGCTATCTGAAGAGCTCTTCCTTCCAGGGGATTCAAAGAAATGATGAGTTTAAGGCACAGATCAACTAGAAGTCTGGATAAATGGTGGAAGAATAAATTTTATTCATAGTTATTGTCTTTCCCTTCACCTGGCTCTATTTTCCATTACAAAATTGTTTGCAGTGGTTAAAAAAAAAGAGAGAGAAAGAAAAAGCACATAGGTATCCCAGTGGGATGAAAGAGTTAACCTGGAATTCTTAAGGGCAACCATATTTTCTGAACTAGTTGACTATTTCTATAGCTTATTTTTACATGGTATCTGCTAGAGTTACATCTCACATTAAATGGCATTTCTCTTTTGCATCCTCTTTTCTTTCCTCTTTCTTGCTGTTTTAAAATTAAACTTTTTATTTTAGAAAGGTTTTAGGTTGACATAAAAGTTGCAAAGACCATTCAGAGAGTTCACATATACACCTGTGTCTATCTTGCTTTTGGGGGGACAGGGGGTAATATGAGGTTACATAGGATTTTTCTTTCTTGCTTTTTGACCACAGTTGTATTTCTGCTTTTCTTAGATTGGCAGAGTTTCCTGGCTAAGGAAGCAAAGTTACAGCACCTAACACAAATAGTATTTGATTAAGGCTAATTACAGTGCTGTCACACAAAAAGGGGAGAAAAGAAAGCCGGCTTTTTCAACCAGCAATGAAATAACCTGCTGTCTATCTACTGACTTAATAGCTTTAATTGCCAGAACATAATCAAGATCTGGTGAATTTGTTTGAACATATCAGCAGGCACCAAGTATTTCAATGAGATCAAGTAGTATAACTAGTTGTGCTCTAACTTGAGCTGAAATAGCTCTGACAAAGTGAGTTTTGTAGCCTAAAAGGCAGCATTTATCGAGGAAGGCCCATTGATATGATGAGTTGATTTATTAACACACTCTGGACTAGGAAAGTTACAGATTTCACATGACAATCATAGATGAGTCATAACCGTCCAATGTGTCTGACTTCTTAGTTTACTTGATAATTAGGAATGCATTTACACTGTCCATGGAGACATGTTCTATTCCCTATTTATTGACAACTTTTTTTTTCCTAGTGACATAACCAAATGTGGGCATTCCCTGTAACAAACTAAGGAAGTCACGCATGAAAAAAACCATTCTTACACATTTTATCATCTTCTACTTTTTGGCTCTTTGGAATGTGGAGCTAGAAATTCAAGCACATCTAAAACAATCTACCCTTAGAAAGTGAATTTAGCAAATGATTGCAAAAGGGGAGCCCATGACAGGCCACTGTGGGACCTTGTGAGGATGATCACATAGACTTGTTCCTCCCCACCTCCTTTGAGGTCCTTGGTACCTGATTATCTAATGGGAGGGGTCTGGTGTGGTTGCCCTTGAACTTTTGAAAACATATGGTGTTCAGGTAAAAATGCCCTTTTTTGTGTAAAAGTAGGAATAATTCTTTCTGTATTTACTGATCGCCGAATATCTCCGAATGCAAACTTTTTTTTTTTTTTTTTGAGATAAAGTCTCAGTCTGTCACCCTAGGTAGAGGGCTGTGATGTCACAGCTCACAGTAACCTCAAACTCCTGGAGTCAAGCAATCTTTTTGCCTCAGCCTCCTGAGTAGCTGGGGCTATAGGTGCCTGCCACCATACCTCGCTAATTTTTCTATTTTTTTAGTAGAGACAGGGTCTCACTGGTCTAAGGAAGCAAAGTTGCAGGACCTAACACAAATAGTATTTGATTAAGGCTAATTACAGTGCTGTCACACAAACTCAGGCTGGTCTCGAACTCCTGCGCTCAGGCAATCCACTCACCTCAGCCTCCCAGAGTGCTGGGATTGCAGCTGTGAGCCACTGGGCCTGGCCAGAATGCAAACTCTTAACACAAAAGCAAGCAGTGAAAATATTCTCAAAAGACGGTAAATGGAGGTGAGGTTTTCCTAACTTTGAGAAACAGAACAGTGAAGTTGCAGAGGCAAGAGGAAAGCACAGCTTAGTGTCCCGCAGCAGCCTGCCCTCCCTGCACAGATCCCCTCTTCAGAGAGACAGTAGCTGCTCCCTAGCGGGTAGGACAGGATAGTCTCTGTTAGTAACCTGCATCCCCGAATCTGCTGCTGACTGTACCTGGTGACGCAGGCATACTCTGACAAGGCTCCGTGCATCCAACGTGGCTATATCCCAGGTGGGCCTTGAGGCTGACTAACTCCTTTTGAAACGGAGTCACCTGTGTTACTGGTGTACTAGGACTTGGGCTAGAAAAGGTTCTCCTCCTTTTTTCCCCTCCTCCCTCCTTCCCAGGAAGGATTCTCCTGACCTGTTTAGCTGCAGAATTTCCTCAAAGGCCCTGACTTAACAGGTGGCTCCTAGGAAGGGGCTGAGGGACTCCGAAAGCTCTTTCTGCTGATCATCAGATGTGCAAAAAAAACCTGAGGGTGTCAGGAGGACCATAGGAAGGAACAGAAGTCTGGGGATTTTGCTTTTCAAGTTCGTATCGTTGATTCACTGCTCCCCACCCCCCATTTTCCTTTGCCTCATCTACTGACTCTTTGAGGCTTAAGAGGCCCAAAGTGAAGTCTGTCCTAATTTTAAACTTGCCTCTGTGGCTGCCCTGTAATTTTCATTCCGCAGCCTAAATTGGAACGTGTCTCCGTAGGTTGGGCTCAGAACATCTCTTTCTGTGAAGCTTTACCAGGCTACTCTCAGTATAGCAGAGGAGCTTCAGCATAAAAATCCAGAATTCACTGTTTGTCTGAAGCCCACTGTGGGAAGAGCTTTGTCCAATTTTAGAAGGTAGTAAGGCAGGAGGGGCCAACACAGCCAATGCTGAAGCCAATTATCTTTTCAAACAGATAGATTTCAGCTAAGCTCGCAGGACAAAATGTTCATGTTCCTTTGACACAATTAAATTTGAGAAATTTTTATTGAGATTATTGAACTCAAATTCTTTTTCTCTATTGTGTACCTCCAAGATTCAAGCTATATCTTACATCATGAAGATCATGGAACTCCCTCATATTCTGTAAAACCCAACTCTCTATCTTCCTGCCCCAATGTAGGCTTTTTAGAATGACCTGGGACCATCACGAGCTTTCCTTTCCTCTGAATTTCCAGGACAAGCGTGTACTTGGATCTCTGCAGTTCTCTCTAAAGAAATGATACTCTCTGCTTTCTAATTTGTGTCTGCTGCATGCCGGGCAGAGGATAGGATGTAGAACATGATCTTAAGGAAAAACTTTTCAATTAATTAATTCATTGTTATCCCCCATAAAGATCTAAAAGTCAAGAATTTCCTTACCATTTTAATCATGGGTACTAATGGCCTTAAAAAGTTCTATTTCTAATACAAAAATGGAATATTTATACTTGCTGTCCCCAACAAAAGGAGAAAGATTTATATTTAGCTAGGAGCATGGAAAAAATCAGCAGTCATGATCCTCCATAGCAGTGAATGTTTCCCCAGATTAGACCATTAGAGGTAAGCTGTTCATTTCCTTCAGGACCCAGAGTCCCTCAGAAACTTCAATACCTGCCAATAACTGAGGCAGAAAATGTGCACACGCTCATGAGAACCACTGCTGGCCACTTAGTTTTTGATTCCAGGAGCACACCTGAAAACTGTCCTTGATAGCAGCCTTCCTTTCTGCCATGGAGTAGTATCCAGTGTGAAGGAGATATGTCTTGACTCCTATCTAACGTGTTTTGAGAACTGATGTGCTGTGGAAGCCACACAGTAAGGACTATAGGCTAAACACAGCCCACTGCCTGGATGCTGTGTTTGCAGAATCAAGCCAGTTAGGAAGCTATGGCCTGTCTGTTTTTTTGTTTTTTTTTAAACAGGTAAATGTCAAGAACTGTGGAAGCCCTGAGATTTTACTCTATGTAAAGACTAACCAGTTAACTGCTTTTCTTCAATAGGGCAATGTATTAAAATGCTAGTTCTCCCTCTGGAAAAGGCATACCAGTGAAACTCATCTGGTTGGTCAGGTCAGGCGGTTATAGTTTAGTGCCCCAAAGACCAAGCTCCTTGGTTCAGTTTCTGCAAAGACTAGTGAGCTCCACTTAGCAAAAATACTCTAAGAGCTGCAAATTCTATCCCTCATCCAGGATAGCCATTTTACAAAAGCACGCCACTGGTCGCAAGAAAAATTAACAGAGAACAATGGATGTGCTGGCACAGATCCAAGATTCCTATAAGAAAAACAATGCAAGCACAAGCCCTACAAAGTAATTAGCATCATTGTCATATATGTGAAGGACAATAGCATATTATTATCAGGATGATCCTAATACTAGCAGTTTTCCAGAGCTTGACAGGATGAGTCATTAGACTCATTGAAAAGCCTGGGGTGGACCTTTGTTTGTTAAAGAAGTAGCTCAACTCAAGACCCCATGCAAAGGTGGATAATGATGTGGCTCTGGTTTCTCGAGGAGGTGAGTTTCTTGAAATGCCCCAAACTTGGCCAGATCTGCTTCTTCTACTTCTTGTTAACATCCCTCCTAAGTGCTACCTCTTCCATGAAGCGTTCCCCAGTCCCTGCCCCCTCCCTATCAGAAGTCTTTTCCTCCTCTTCCAAGATTCAAGCTATATCTTTTATCATGAAGATCATGGAATTCCCTCATTTTCTGTAGGGTTTGGACTCCTTGGGAGTTGCAGTTGTCTGCCTTACTTTAGAGCATTAGGTGTGCACCTTTTGCCTCATCATTCCTGCTACGCTATCACATCCTTGAGAGTAAAAATAATGCCGTGTTCATGTAGGTATCCTGCACATTGTCTTTTGTACATGGGTCATACTCAATAAATATTTATTGAAAGGAGGCTTGGTACAGAGGCACACACCTCTAATCCTAGCACCCTGGAAGGCCAAGGCAGGGGGATCAGGTGAGCTCAGGAGTTCAAGACCAGCCTCAGCAAGAGTAAGAACCCATCTCTATTAAAAGAGAAAAATTAGAAAAATTAGCAGGTGGGTACCTGTAGTCCCAGCTACTTGTGAGGCTAGGCTGATGCCACTGTACCTAAACTTGGGGGGGCAACAGAGAAAGATTGTGTCTCAAAAAAAGTTTTATATTGAAAGAATAAATGAATGAAAAATAGCGGGCATACTATCTCTAGAATGTTGGAAGTAGTACCCTATCTAAGCATTTTCCATAGGAAAGGGTCCATATGGAGCATCCCACAAATGTGATGATCATCAGAAGTATAAGAAAGAGGAAACAGACAAATGGAGACACTGTTAGTTGAAGAGTGATAACATCACTGGACTCCACTATGTTTAGCTCATAAAATCATTTCTCATCTTATTTTTGTTATCACGGATGGGTATTGTTTATGGAATTCACTCAGGAAAACTTAGTAATTTTCCAACATAGTTAATATTCAGATATGAAAAATCTCTTACAGTTTAAATGGTGAATAGATGCTAATTTATACATATATACTTACGCTCAGAATGCCTAATTAATGATCCTCCATGTCACTCACAGGTATGTTAATGAGCTGCTTTTGCGCCTGTGTCATAATTGCATTGCTCCTATCTAAAGGTTGGAGGAACGTTTTAGCTGTGGATTAGCAAATGTTACAAAATAACAACAAAATGACTAATGATTATTCAGTGGTCCATAAGTTTAAGAAATATGGAAAGATATATTCATAATAACTTAGTATGAGAACATATAAAGACAACCAAAGAAATAGCAGTTGGCTACTTTCATACTAACTGTCCACTTGCTGAGTGTAAAAAGATTTGTTTCATGATGCAGAACTGTCTTTCTTTGGTCCAAACATTGACTCACCATCTTTCTAATTCTGCAAACAAAAAGGCTCTGTGTTAGAGGCAACTCTCTTGACGGGCACTGTCCCGTGTTTAGATGTGCTATATTTCTTAGGACACAGCTTCTAACTAAGTTCCAAAGTCTTTCTGTCCTCTACTTTCGTAAAAGGATTTTGCTTCCTTCCCCAAATCTTGCATATTTTTTAGCCAGAGACTTTCCCATTGTAGTATAGTAGAGTTAGATTGGATTTGATTCCTAACTTGCTGTTTGTTTGGCTTTGTGTCTTTGGGCAAGTTAATCAATCTCTCTGGACCTCCTCATTGTAAAATAAAATGGAGTGAGAATACCATGTAATCTGCACAGTGTGAGGGTGTTCAGCATGTCCACTGGGTGACATGGCTCAACTACAACTTGAACGTTATCTCAGAAATGAAAACAAAGTACCCTAAACATTTGTGCCCTCATAGCAGTCTAAGAAGAAATGGAGTTAGAATGCCACTTATGTTAGAATAGACATGAGGATTAAATGAGTTAATGTGTTTGAAACCCATTGCGACACCTGTAGCAAGTGATAGGATTGCTCCTAATTTTCCTTCCTTTAAAAAACTTCTTCCCTTATAAATGTAGTGGTTAAGACCACAGCATCTAGGTAGACTGTCTTGGACCTAACTCCTGACCCTGCTGCCTTCCAGCCTTGTGACCTTGGATGAGTTACTGAGCCTTGCTGTGCTTCACTTCCTTGACATCTAAAATGTCAGTGCTTGGCAATTTTAGTAAGTGCTCAGAAAGAGCCAACTATTAATATCTGACGACCTACGCAACTGGGTGAAAACGGCCCTTTGGCGAGTCAGTCTGTGAATTGGTGCCATATGCTCAAAGGATCGGGAAACCCTTCTGGGTTGGAAGCAGAATGCCTCGGCCCTTCATCAGGGAATACAGGTCCTTGCTCTGCTTCTAGATCTTCTGTACAGAGGCCATTTCTTTCATTTGTCCTTTCTGCTTTGGATAAGTCTGTTTTCTCTGAGAGAGTAACACAAGAATAGATTTGTGCTACCCCTCCTGAATGTATATGGCTGTCCCTGTTTCTGTGTGCAGAGGTGGAATCTGGAATGCCCCATCTCTCTCCTCCCCCCGTGCTCTCTTTCCCTCTCCCGCTCTGACAGGCTGTGGGAGGAATAAAGGGCTTTGTGCCAAGTCTTTCATTCGGAGCCTCTATTTTTCCTTTCTTTTTATGCCAAAGGCAAATAGTTGAGTTTGCTTGCCTGAAGTGAGGCTTCTAAAATCATTCAGCTAGCCCTGCCATTTGTGAGATAACATATTATTCTCTAAGTGGTATCAGAATTTGATGTAACATGTTCCTGATCTATCACTGAAATGTACTGCTTAGCTTTTTAAGAATAATGAGCCAATGAATTCTAATAACTGACCCCAAATAAGCAAATTTAGCCCCTTAAGCTGTCCAGCTAAATCCACAGCAGTGGCGCTAGGGCTATACATCTAGAGTTGATTTACAGATTTCACAATACTTCCAGAATAAAACTCATTTGACTCTCACATAATAATAGTAGGCATGCCAAAAATCATTCTTCCCATTTTATAGTCAAAAAAACTGAAGCTCAGCTCAGCTTCTGTGGCTCAAGCAGCTAAGGCACCAGCCATATACACCTCAGTAGGTGGGTTCGAATCCAGCCCGGGCCCACCAAACAACAATGACAGCTGCAACCAAAAAATAGCCTGTCATTGTGGAGGGTGCCTATAGTCCCAGCTACTTGGGAAGCAGAGGCAAGAGACTTGCTTGAGCCCAGGAATTGGAGGTTGCTGTGAGCTGTGATGCAATGGCACTCTACCTAGGGCAGTAACTTGAGGCTCTGTCACAAAAAAAAAAAAACCAAAAACCAAAAAAACCCTGAAGCTCAGAAAGATTAGGTGACTCATCTACCTATTATACAAATAGGAAGTTCAGTGCTCTAACTAGAACTCAGAGATTTTAAACCATTTGCTTTGTATCAATCAGAAAAGGTAAGATTATGCTGCAGTAACAAATCCACCCTCCCCCAACTCCCTTATTTGTTCCACTGGCTTAATAGCTGTATCAAATATTCCTGCTACATTTCCAACTTAGATGAATATGGGAAACATGGGGAGGCTCTTCTCCACCTAGTAACTCAGGGATCCAGGGTGACAGAAGCTATACCATGTTAGGACACTGCCATCTGAGTGTGTGGCCTCCAGGTTTGCTGCAGCAAGAGAAGACCATGTGCAGAACTCACACCAGCTCTTCCTCTGCTCATAACCTACTGGCCAAAACTGTGTACCTAGCCCTCAATTAACTACATAAGAGCTTGGAAAGGCTTTCATATGCTCAGAAAGGGAGGAAATTGTTACAATGAGGTCCAGAAATCTTTATCATTGGCTTTTAGGTGATCCTTTTAAATGTATGCAGTGCAGGGGACCCATGTAGAATTAAGCACAACTTCATCATAAAATTGCAACTGGAGCATTTCATTTGTTTGAGAACAATGAAAAGAGAAAAAAAAATGAATTTAAACAGCACTTGACATGTGAAGTAGTTGTCAAAAAGAAAAAAGAAACAATTATAATCACAAGAGATCATGTTAACTTACCCTTTTTGGACCTGATCTTTTAAAAATTAGAGTTTCTTCCAAAAGATAAACAGAAAACTTATATTTCAAATTTAGTGGTTCTCAGGGGGCAGGGCAAGATGGCAGACCAGAATTTCAGCTGAGCTTTCCTAGAAGGACTGGGGAAAAAGAGAAAACCCAGCCATACTTAGTGCAGGGACCTTACTCAGAGTCATAGCTCAGGAGCACAGCAAGGAGGTAGTAAGCAAGATACAGTATGATCCGGGTGGTAGAAATCTGATGAATTAGGCATGTGATTGCAACAAACTGGGATTGGCTGCCCTTCCCCCACCCCCACAGAGACCCAAGACAGGAGGAAGCCTTTCCAGAGTTTTCACTTGTTGGAAGAAGCTGCATGTTGACTGGAAAGCTTGGACAAGTGGGCAGACATGAACAGTATATAGCAACCAGATTTGAATGCTAGTTGGAGTGGACTTGCCATAGGTTTGGTGTTTGGCAAGGCTGCCATACTGAGAAGGTCTCTGTGGCCAGGGGGCCACCACTGTGGGAAGGTTGTGAGAAGGTCTTAGCAGGGGCCTCAAGCACAGCCATCTTAATTCTCCCTGCTGGGATCAGAATTCCACTCATTGGACAGGCTGAGGGAGTCCTATACCCCATGAACTGGAGTTGGGGGTACTGTGAGATGTGCCCCTGAAGGATTCTTGTGAGCTTTAAGATCCCAACCAAGCAGGATCTGAAAGCTGAGGAAACAATCAGGCGATTGCCAAAGGCAACTAAGTTTGGAATAAGGACCATAGAGGTTGCGGACTGTGCTCTGTCTCCTAAAAAAAACCATAGTGCCACCTGGTGTCCCGGTGACATATTGCAACATACTGTCATCAACAGCAAGGACTTCTGTTTGAAAAAAAAGGAGGCAGTGAGAAGGAAAAAGGAGGATAAGGAGGTGAACAAGAAGAAAGAACACATGAGGAGGAACCAACAGAAAAATTCAGGCAATATGAAAAACCAAAACCGAGGAACTCCCCCAAGGGACCATGAGGCAGCTACTGCCAGGGATGCCACCTATAAAGATCGAATGGACTTTACAGAAGGGAAATTTAAAATATGGATGGTAAAGACAATAAAAGGAATGGATGAGAAAATGGCAAGTCAGGCTTGGTGCCCATACGTCAGTGATGAGGGCACTGGCCACGTGCATCAGGGCTGGTGGGTTCGAACCCGGCCAGGACCTGCTAAACAACAATGACAAAAGAGAGGTTGAGAGGCTGAAGCAAGAGAATTGCTTAAGCCCAAGAGTTTGAGGTTGCTGTGAGCTCAGGTATTTGAGAGCCGTGGCACTCTACTGAGGGTGACCTAGCAAAACTCTGTCTAAAAAAAAAAAAAAAAAAAAAATGGATGGAAAGACAGAACCAAAAGTCAGACGAGAGATATGTAGAACATAGAAAGGATATGGGAGAGCTTAAGGAAATGAAGGAGACAATCAGAGACTGTAAAGATGCAGTAGAAAGTATCAAAAATAGAGCAGCGCCTGTGGCTCAAGGAGTAGGGTGCTGACCCCACATACCGGGGTGGTGGGTTTAAGCCAGGCCCCACCAAAACAGCAAATAAAAAAGAAAGTATCAAAAATAGGTTAGACCATCAAGAAGAAAGAACCTCAGAGCTAGAGGCTGAAACTGGACCCACACCTCTCACCACTTACAAAAACTGATTCAAGATAGATAAAAGATTTAAATCTAATGCATGAAACAATAAAAATCCTTGAAGAAAGCTTGGGGAAAACACATGAATATATGAGCCTGGGAAAAGATTTTATGAAGAAGACTTCCATGGCAATTGCAACAACAAAAATAAACAAATGGGACTTAATTAAACTGAAAAGCTTCTGTACATCTATGGAAACAACAACCAAAGCAAACCTTTAGAATGGGAAAAGATATTTGCATATTATGAATCAGACAAAAAAGTGATTACTAGGATCTATAGAGAACTCAAATTAATAATAAAAAAAATCCAACAATTCCATGTATCACTAAGCAAGAGAGATGAATAGAACTTTCTCCAAAGAAGACAGATGAATGACTAACAAACATTTGGAAAAATGCTCATCGTCCCTAATCATCAGAGAAATGCAAAATCAAAACCACCCTGAGATATTATCTAACCCCAGTGAGAATGGCCCACATCACAAAATCTCAAAGCTGCAGATGCTGATGTGGATGTGGAAAGAAGGAAACACTTTTACACTGCTGGTGGGACTGCAAACTAATACAAACTTTTTGGTGGGAAGTATGGAGAATTCTCAAAGAACTCAAATTAGACCTCCAATTTGATCCTGCAATCCCATTATTAGGCATTTAGCCAGAAGTAAAAAACCCTTTTATCATAAGGACATTTGCAGTAGACTGTTATCACAGCTGGATTTACAATCGCCAAAATGTGGAAATAGCCTAAATGCCCAGCAACCCAGGAATGGATTAACAACCTGTGGTACATGTATACCATGGAATA
>CAUYRH010058875.1:0-10468 GCA_963574655.1 Perodicticus potto
ATATACCCTGAGGCTAGAGGCCTAGAGGAGGAGACGGGGAAAGACCGGGAGAGGAACGGAGAGAGCTTCTCTCTCCCCACTTGAAATCTCTCCTTCTACCAGGAGCTTTGGTGTTTTCTGTATTCTTTTCTGTAAATCAATTCTGTCTTACCACGGAGGGGTGTGGGGGGAAATAATGTAATAAAGAATAATAAAATACATGTATTTAGAAAAAAAAAGAAAATATGTGGTGGAATCCCATTTTAAACCTGGTAAGTCTGAATTCTAGCTGAAAACACTGGATATCAGGGGAAATGCACTGTAGCTATGAAATGAGAAATGAAAATTCAGAACACCAATCACCAGACCCATCTGTATTCAAAGAAGAGTTTATCAAATGAACAAGTTTTATACATTTTAAGTGAATAGAAAATGATTAAGACATGTAGTTATCCTTTTGTATGATTAACTAAGCAAACATTGATTTCGATTGAATTAAATAAGGGTCTTTCTTTTATTAAGATAAGTACAACATAGAATTATGCCATAAAAAGGGTATGTTTTCCCATGAGAGAGAAGATAGAATTTAACATTAAAAATAACTGTAGGATTACAGTTACTTAACCCTAATTACTGTAGGATTAAGTCTTCTTAATAAACGGTGTCTAGAAATTGAATCTATATACAAAAAAATAAATCTCAGCGCTTATCGGACACCTTACAAAAACTTAATGCAAAATGCGTCAGGCAGGTTGTGGTGGCTCACACCTGTAATCCCAGCACTTTGAGAGGCTAACTCAGGAGATCACTTGAGACTTGAGGCCAGGAGTTTTGAGACCAGTCTGAGCAACATAGTGCAACATTCCCCTCACGCCCCCCCAACACACACACAAAAAAGAAAAATAGAAAAATAAGCTGGGCATGGTGGCATCACTTGTAGTTTCAGCTACTTGGGAAGCTGAGGCAGGAGGATCACTTGAGCTCAGGGGTTTGAGATTGCCATGAGCTATGATTGTGCCTCTGCACTCTACTTAGACAACTGAAAGAGACCCTGTCTCAACTAAAAGAAAAAAATGATTATAGACCTACATGTAAAGCACAAAACTATAAACTTCTATAAGAAAACATAGGAGAAAATCTAAGTGACTTTGGGTTTGGCAGTGAGATTTTAGATATAACACCAAATTCATGATCTATGGAAGAAAAACGTGATAAGTTGGACTTTGTTAAAATTTTAAAAGCTTGTTCTATGATAGATATGTTAAGAGAATGAGAACAAATATTTTCTCCCAGAACAAAACATTTCCTGGGAGAAAATATTTGCAAGCCATATATCTGATAAAAGACTTGTATTCCAAATATGTAAAGAACTCCATTGTTGTTAATAGTTCTAAAACGAGTATTTTTGCACATATGTTTTTGCTAAGTTTTTGACCATTAAAAAATAAAATAGAGTTCTAGAAGAATAATTACTAGGCCAGAGAATATGAACTATTGAAAGAATCTTAAGTTTTAAAAAGTGGTAGTATTTTATTTTTTGTGAGAAAATTAATTATTCTATTTAATCCAAATGAGGCAGAGGAAGTAAAAGAAGAACAAAGAAACTAAAAGGGAAATGAAGACACATAAAACAGGCAACAAAAAGCAGAAATAGGATTTGGAAACCAATTTAGTCCTTACTACATGCCCAGAATTGTTCTAGGCACTTCACATGTATCTTCATTTTATTCTATGACAATTCATAGAGGTGAGTACTATTATATTATGTCCATTTTACAGATAAGGAGAATGAGGCATAGACTGTATAGAAGATTTTTTTAAAAATTTTGGCAAAGTCACATAGCTGGTAAGTAGCAGAGGTAGCATTTAGACACAATGTCTAGCCAGCCATCTATAATCTCTCAACTACCATACTATACTGTCATTGAAATCGATAAGCATTTGTCAAATGTCTACTATTCAGAAGGCATTGTGTAAGATGTAACAAGAGAAATAAGAGAATTTTGCTCACGAAAACTCATAATGTTATGGGAGAAACCTACAGCTAACTTAGTTGGGAACAAAAAAGAAGGAACAATTTAGCCCAGGTTGGCTTGGTGCCTGTAGCTCAGCGGCTAGGGCACTGGCCACATACAATGGATCTGGGGGGTTCGAATCCGACCTGGGCCTGCCAAACAACAATGACAACTACAACCAAAAAATAGCTGGGTGTTATGGTGGGCACCTGTAGTCCCAGCTACTTGGGAGGCTGAGGCAAGAGAATTGCGTAAGCCCAAGAATTTGAGGTTGCTATGAGCTGTGATGCCACAGCACCCTACTGAAGGCTACATAGTGAGACTCTGTCTCCAAAAAAAAAAAAAAATTTAGCTCGTTTTGAGAATCTCAGATACCAAATGACAGTTGAGATTTCATTAGAATGTATAAGTGTGAAAACCGATAAAGATGGAAAAAAACATTCAAAGGAGTATGAATTTTAGATAAATTGGTGATTAATGGACGTGATCATTAAGTAAATAATCTTCAGAAAAATTGACTTCAGATTAATTTATTTTATTGATAATTAGCCAATTTTAGGAAACTGTGTTTTTGTTTGTTTAAAAGGATTGGTTTCAAGGGCCAGGTGCCTGTGGCTCATGCCTGTAATCCCAGCACTCTGGAAGTCCGGAGATGGGTGGCTTTGCTGAGCTCAGGAATCCGAGACCAACCTGAGCTAGAGCAAGACCTCCGTCCTTAAAAATAGCCTGGCACTGTGGCAGGCACCTGTAGTCCCAGGAAGGCTGAGGCAAAAGAAATACTTTAAGCCCAACAGTTTGAGGTTGCTGTGAGCTATGATGCTGTGGCACTCTATCCAGGGCTACAACTGTCTCAAAAAAAAAAAAAAAATACTGGTTTCAAATGAAAGCCTTATTGAGCATCTACTGTGAAAACAAGTGAGATTCTGAGGATATTGGGTGGATAAAAGTTCTCTCTGCCAGAGAGCTGCAGGTCAAGATCGCTGGAAGGGCTAGTTAAACGTGTAGTCAGTCGTAGATCCCACTCCCAGAATTTCTAATTCAGAGGTTTGGGGTGTGATCAGAGAATGTCTAGTTCTAACAAGTTCCCAGGTGACACTGATGCTGCCTGTCGGGAACCACACTTAGAGAACCACTGCTCTAGGGGAATCACAAACTAACTGAAAAGGAAGTTGGTATTTGGGAGGCCTGCACAGCTGAGTTTGTAAGGGAAGGAATTTGTAAAGGAAGGCCAAGGGGGAAGGGGATTCTGGGTAAAGTTTAGCTTTTGCAAAAGCAGAGACTGGAAAAGCAAGTGATTTAGGATGTTGGGAAACTAAAGAAGACTCCTGGGAGACCCAGCAGGAAAAGCAACCCCTGCCTGCTAGGCTAAGGAGTCTGACATCACTATAGTCCTTGGGGATTGAAGGATTTTAATCAAGACAAAGGGAAAACCATACTAATTTTACCACAGTGCTCCTTTGACACCCATAAAAGTTAGTGATACTTGCTGCATTCTTTAAAAAATGAGAAAACTGGAACTTAAAAGTGCAACAGTACTAAAAGCAATTATTTCGAAGAGATCTGTTCCCAGACGAAAGTCTGAAGTGGGCTGCGTCTTTGGTACAGAGGGACTTTTACTAGACATTTTATATTAGAAACTCAAGCCAAATTTATTTAACACCATAAAAATATTTAAAAGTTTTTAAATGTGTCCTTCTTTTCTTGTTGTAACTACCTGGGAAGGAAATACAGTTGATTTTCTAGGCAGATTTTGACACTTAAAATAATACATAAGCCCAAGAGGTAGGAATTTTCATTATTTAGGTTTACTTATAGTAAATCAAATGGATGATTTGTACATGTTATACAGCAGAATTTATTCCATATTAAGAAACAAAAGAACATTGTAAATGGATGTTAAATAATATTTCAAAAATATTTAGATTTTAGAAGATAATTTAAAGCCAGCACATTAATAATATACAATAATAATGTGAGACATAAGTTGATAAATACTTCAGAAAGATAAAGCTAAGAATAAGACTTTGGAATTCAAAACAAATAATAATAATTTAAAGAACATTCATGTTCTAATAGAACTGTGAAACAAGAGATTTGTGTCTATTAGTCAAAAGCTAATTAGTAATTCAACAATGACGCCAGCCAACCACCTGTGTTGCATGCTTAGCGTGGAGCGGTACCAGGTATAACCAACTAAAAGTGTGTTTTAAGAGTTGCATTCCAAGAGGGACTTTACCTAACAAATGCAATCAGCGTAAAAAAAAAGAGTTGCATTCCACGAAACTTGTAGCTTCCAGAACAGTTTGTAAATACAGCTGGGAACATCTAACTCACATGAACAACAGGTGGAAGGGAAAATGCTATTCATAACACAAGAGGTAAATACCCCAAACCAAAAACATTTAATGACAATCCATGTGAACATCAAGTGAAGTGGCACCAAGGGGACAAATCACTTTCGCATACAGTTCCCCCCTAAAGCAACTAGCTTAATTCTAAAAATCTAGAGAAGACCTGATAAAAAATAATAAGGAAAAGAGATGTAGTATAACAAATGCTGACCAATTGCTAAAAACTTAATTTTCTTTCTTCAAATTATACCAACATAAATTTTTTCAAGTAAAAACTTTTATCGGCTCGGCGCCTGGGGCTCAACGAGCTAAGGCGCCAGCCACATACACCTGAGCTGGCGGGTTCGAATCCAGCCCGGGCCTGCCAAACAACGACAGCTGCAACCAAAAAATGGCCGGGCGTTGTGGCAGGCGCCTGCAGTCCCAGCTACTTGGGAGGCGGAGGCGGGAGACTCGCTTGAGCCCAGGAATTGGAGGTTGCTGTGAGTGTGATGCCACAGCACTCTATCCAGGGTGACGGCTTGAGGCTCTGTCTCAAAAAGAAAAAAAAAAAAAAAAAACTTTTATCAATTTTAAAATGCAAAATTCAACAAAATATAGTCAAGAAATACCAGTATTTCTAATCCATTTTGACTTTGTTCCCACTGTCTGTCTCTGTTTTTCTCTCAGGCACTCTTCCTCTCTCAATCTCTTTCAGTCTCTCAAGCTCTCTTTTTCCTCTGTGTGTCTTCAGGCATAGAATAGGGGGAAAGGACCTTTTGCCATTGGAGAATAAATGTGAGTTTGTTCATTTAAAGACTCTGAAGAACTGTTCATGATAATCATGAAATTTATGGTAGCAGGTACTCAACCATACCTGTTGTAAGCAGACATTTGTCATCTGCTTTAGTCTTTCATCTTTCCTGCCAAGCATTTACTAGAACAACTGACCCGCTTATTTACCACGACAGAATGAAAGCATTGCAGTTCTACCTCTTTGTTCTGGAGAGACAACAGGGCTCAGGAGGCCAAAGGGCAGTCAGGGGAGACCAGGTTGATGAACATGGAACCTGTATTTGCCGCTCCTTGCTCTTGGGATTTAAGCAAAGCATTTAATCGTCTATTCATTCAATCTTTCTCTTTGAACTCAGATAATAGCACCACAGGAGTAGTTGTGTGAGGAATTAAATAATATGAAAGGGCTTTGTTAACACAAAATGGCTTATTTAATAATTTCTTTAGAAACTGAGATTCCTACGCAACTTATTTGTTTAATCAGATATTTTATCATATAAACTAATCCCTGAAAATAAGTAGGGAATTCTGTAACATAACTTTTAGTGATATTGTAAAATCTTTTAGTTTAATAGGACAAAAGAACGGTTTCAGAGGCCAAACTGGTATCCTTTCTTTTATAAGTTATTGTGGCTTCAAAATAGAAGATTAAGATTTATTCAATGTATTAATTAAATAAACATTTATGGAACATCTGCCATGTTCCATAAATGTAGTCTATTCCTTCAAAAAATTAGGCACTCAAAAAATCTCTGGATACAATATTGTAGTCAAATACTTATGAAAGGAGAGAAGAAAATGAAAAGAATTTTCTTCCAAATGCCTATAAATTTAAGCCATACTGGCAAAATTTACTTTAGAATGTAGAGAATAATTCTTTTTGTTCAGTCTGAGAACCACACCCATTGCCTGAACTATTTGGATGACAAGCCTAGATTCAGTTTGGGATTTTTAATATAGTCCATTAAAATTCTTTTTTATGACAAAAGTAATACAAATAATTGCAAAGAATGTAAAGTAAAAATGGAAGTCTCCCCTGGTAATCCCTCTTCCCAGAAGTAATTACAGTTAGCCTAGTTATTTGTTTATACTTTATTTTTCCTCTATGCCACCTAAATCTTAATAGGTGATATGAGAAAGTAGCAATTTCCAAAATACTGGCAAATTTGACAGTTGAACTTCTTCTATAATTGACGCAAGCCTGAGAATCTTAAATTCCCCAAAGATTGCCCACAGTGTAGGCCTCGCACATTGGTCAGCAGTCTGCAGCACTTCCTCGCCACACCAGTGGACAAGCAGCAGGGTACAGACTAGATCTCTTCATTCCCTTTCTAGTCCTCTTGTGTTCTTAAGAGTTGAAAACTTCAAAACAACCTCATTATCAAAGTTTTGTCACCACTCTACAGAGGGCTTTATATTAATCATCTTGTTAATAATTCCCAGACTCAGGCCAAATGACACCGTGTGTTGGATATTTCCAGAAAAAGAGGCCTTTAACATGCTCCCTTTCCCAGCCAGTTCTCTTACTCTATTGATGCAAGAAAGATTCTCGTAATTCCAGCCACACATGCATGTAAAAAGAAAAGTTGATATATATTCCTTCAACGATCATTTTTGGACACCTGCTCATGTCAATAAATATTTAAGAATAAATGCCTTGAGAAGACATGAAGGTCAAACTTCTCATTCTGCAGATAAGAAAATTGAAGTCCAAGAGATGAAGAGACTTTTCCCCCAAATCATACAGCTGACTAGTTAAACAGCATTACCTCAGGACCTGGGTCTGTATCCAGGTTAGGGAACTGTAGTAGGGAACGGGGGTTTCTAGCAAGTGCAAGCAAACCAACGGAATAAAACAAAATTTGAAAAAAAAGACATTTAAAAGTAAATATGTAGGTTTGGCGCCTGTAGTTCAGTGGTTAGGGCGCTGGCCACATGTACCAGGGCTGGTGGGTTTGAATCCAGCCTGGCCCTGATGAACAACAACAACAACAACAGCAAAATAGCCGGGCATTGTGGCAGGGGCCTGTAGTCCCAGCTGCTTGGGAGGCTGAGGCAAGAGAATCTCTTAAGCCCAAGAGTTTGAGGTTGCTATGAGGTGTAACATCACAGCACTTTAGCAAGGTGACATAATGAGATTCTGTCTAATAAATAAATAAATAAAATGTAGCTTGATTCAGTGCTTAATCATCCCTTATAGCTTCAAAGAAATTATTACTACGAAAAGGAAAATAGAGCCATGCACAAGAAACATCAAAGGTGAGATTAACAATTTAGTCTTATTTCAGACTAAAACACTCCATATCCCTCATGCAAACTGCTCATGTTTTAGATCAAAAGTCTTTCCAACAGCCAGAACAAAACCCAGGGCATGCAGAGCCCATTCCTCATCAAGAGCCTGATGCACTTACTAAGCACCTTGCATCAGGAAATATTATGTGAGAAGATGCTAACATATTTCTGTTCAAAATGCTATATAGTAGAACCTCTTTGTAAGTCGACCACCCAAGGGACTGTAACAACGTGGTCAACATATGGAAATGGTCAACATAAGCAACTGTACTGATACATATGTGTGGTCTATGAACATTAGGTCAACTTAAGGAGGTGGTTAATACAGGGAGGTGGTCACTGTGGAGGGGCTACTGTGTTTATCTTAAAATGTTGTGAACAGAAATTTTCCTGTTTGTTGGAGTGTGGTCTTATATGAAGGGAATGGGAAAGAAAAGGTTGTTAAAAATGTTTTTACTGGTGGCGCCTGTGGCTCAGTGAGTAGGGCACCAGCCCCATATACCGAGCATGGCGGGTTCGAACTTGGCCGTAGCCAGGTAAAACAGCAGTGGCAACTGCAACAAAAAATAGGCGGGTGTTGTGGCGGGTGCCTGTAGTCCCAGCTACTCGGGAGGCTGAGGCAAGAGGATCACTTAAGCCCAAGAGTTGGAGGTTGCTGTGAGCTGTGACGCCACAACACTCTACCAAAGGTGACAAAATGAGACTTCATCTCAAAAAAAACAAAACAAAACAAAAAACATTTTTACTGCCAGGTACAGTGGCTCATTCCTATAATCCTAGCACTTTGGGAGATTGGAGTGGAAGAACTGTTTGAAGCCAGGAATTTGGAACCAGTCTGAGCAACATAGCATGATCCTGACTCAACAAAATATAAAAGAAATCTGAGGAATGGTGGCATGTGCCTATAGTCCCAGCTACTTAGCAGGCTGAGGCAGGAGGATCACTTGAATCCAGGAATTTAGGGTTGCTGTGAGCTATGATGATGCCACTTCACTCTAGCCTGGGTGACGGAGTGAGACGTTGTCTCAGAAAAAAAATTTTTTTTGTTCACTGTTGGCTGATAGGCAGTTTGCTGATCAGTCTGGCAAGTAGATGAGAGCATTACGAGATTTAGTCTCATGTAACTTAAGCATATATGAGATTAATAAAGACTTTTGTAGATAATTAATTATAAAGTCTTTCATTTTTACTTCATTTTTAGTTTGTCATTTTCATCTAATTCTATTAGAAAACTCTGACGATTTATATTTATTTAACTTGGCTTGGCGCCTGTGGCTCAACGGGCTAAGGCGCCAGCCACGTACACCTGAGCTGGCGGGTTCGAATCCAGCCCGGGCCTGCCAATCAACAATGACGGCTGCAGCCAAAAAGTGGCCGGGCGTTGTGGCGGGTGCCTGTAGTCCCAGCTACTTGGGAGGCTGAGGCAAGAGAATCGCTTGAGCCCAGGAGTTGGAGGTTGCTGTGAGCTGTGATGCCACAGCACTCTATCCAGGGTGACAGCTTGAGGCTCTGTCTCAAAAAAAAAAAAATCAATTTCATATTTATTTAACTTGACTTCAAGAAATTGTCAAGCTGCTTTATGTTGTCATATTGAAAGAAATATCTTATTTCACAATACTTCATTGGAATAAACAGATTATTGGTATATTCATTTAGTAATGGCCCATAACTCTCCAATAGTTTGATATTTGCTGTTAAGTCCTTGGTACCAACTATTGGGTAAGTCCTCACTCTAATACAGGCTTTGAAGTAGAGCTTAGTAAAGAGTTCTCTTTTGATCCTATGCAACTATTTGGATCTATAGATCCCATTTCCTAGGTTTCTCTAGCTCTTATGCTCTAAGAAGCACTGTCTGTGTTAGTAGTTGCTAAGATTTGGATTCTGTATCGTGAAAAGTTTAGTCCAACTGGATAACCATAAAAATAATCTATATTAACTTTCTATACAAGAGTATTTCTATAACAGAAGTCATGGTTCAGAAATCTATTTTCTTTTCTTTCTTTTTTTTTTTTATTTTTAAGAGATGCAATTTTGCTATATTGCCTAGGTTGGTTGCCACCTTCCGGCCTCAAGGGAGCCTCCCACTGCACCCTCCTGAGTAGCTGGGACTGCAGGCTTCAGCCATTCTGTCCAGCCAGAAATTGCACATAAGCAAAACTACATTGAGGTAAGGAGAGAGAATTATTTGAGGCCAAGAATTTGAGACCAGCATGAGCAACATAGTAAGAACCCATCTCTACAAAAAATAGAAAAATTAGCCAGCTATAGTGGTGCATGACTATAGTCCCAAACTGCTTGGGAGGCTGAGGCAGGAGGATCACTTGAGCCCAGGAGTTTGAGGTATTGATGAGCTAGGATGATGCCACTGTACTCTAGCCCAGATGACTGAAAGAGACCTGGTCTCCACAAAAAAAAAAAAAAAAGTAAATACAAATGGCCTGATGAAATAATGAAGAAACAGAAAGAACATGTCCTGAAGGTAAGAATGCTTGGATTGGAGATCTAAATCTGCCACATACAATCAGGTCTTATTTGGAGACCTGACTGGCATCTGTTTTATCTGCTAAAATGATAGCTCTGATACCACTCTGATTTCTTCATGATGTTTTTGTGAAGATCGAATGAGCTGACTGCACATCAAAAAGTTTTGTAAGTTATAAAGTAAGTCCTATACTAGTGGTTCTCAACCTTCCTAATGCCACGATCCTTTAATACAGTTCCTTATGTTGTGGTGACCCCCAACCATAAAATTATTTTCGTTGCTGTATTAAAGGGTCACGGCATTAGGAAGGTTGAGAATCACTGGTATAGGACTAAACAAAATCATAAATACAGTAATAAAATATTTATTTAAAAATTCAAAGTACCACTTCATTTATTATTTTTCACAACTGGAAAGGTTTAGTATGGCATTGTACTTTTTTTTTTTTTTATTGAGTCATAGCTGTGTACAATAATTCAGTCAAGGAGTACAGTGTGTGGGCTTCACATACAATTGGAGATATTTTTATCAACCTGATTAATATAACATTCATGATATTTTCTCATTTACTATGT
>CAUYRH010058877.1:0-13608 GCA_963574655.1 Perodicticus potto
TCGCCAGGGGTGAAACTACTGGAGCCCCACGGGTGCCAGGCAGAGGGCTGCTCAGTCGCGGTGGGGGGGTGTTCCTGGCTGGGGCCTGATCTTCAGAGGCCTGGCAGTCGCCGTCAGAGTTTCCAGCTGACCGCTGACCTGCAGGAGCCCATCAAGCGCTGGGCGGCAGATCAGTCACTGGCCTGCGGCTTCCCTGGCCGGAGGGGACGGAGCCTCACCGCAGCCCCGCCCGTAGTCTATTTCCAGTGGAGCGCTTGTTCGGGCTGGTAAGGGTGGGAGAACTGCTTAGAGACTGCCTCCCTCACTCAGCGGTGGGGTTAGGCTTCTAGTTCGTCAGGTAAGGGGGGAAGGGTATGCAGTAAATTTAGAATGGTGAGGAAAACTTTAGTTCAGTTTTTCTACCTAGCAACAGAGTTTTCAGAGTCACACCAGGGTGCTCAGGGGAAGCACTCCTCACTTCCCACAGCACTCTTCTGTGGGGTGAGACAAGAGGTCCACAGTTCACCGCCTGTCTGTAGAAAACTCGTAGGAGCAAAAGAAAAGAAGAAAAAGAAAGGAAACAGAAAAGCAAGAAACTCAGAGGTTTCTTGGGGAAGGGGACGGGCACTCTTCCTTTCAGATGAATTTTGTACCTGAAGCGTGCTTTCTTTGGGTCGCAGCCAGTCTCAGCAGAGGTTATCCGCAGAAATCACTTGTCTCTCTCAGCTGAGTTCCCAGTATTCAGCTTAATTGTGCAGTTTCAAGAGGTTATCTTCCCTTTTGGATGGGAGCCTTTTTCGGAAGCTGCTTCCAGTCAGCCATCTTGCTCCGCCCCCCATTTTGCCTTTAATTATGCTTCCAAGAGTTCCAGGAGTTTAAGAGATTTATGTAGTTGAGATTTATGTAGTTTTTCCTCAGTGCTATAAACCTGTAGCTACTCATGGTAAAAACTAGGAATAAAGAAAAAAAAGGAGCAAATTAAGATAAAACATAGAGACACACAAATTGTAGTAATCTTGATTTTTCCTTTGAAACTTGAGATCTAGTAAGTAAACTTCTGATAGAATTACTGGGCATTCACATATTATCCTTCAAGGCCACTCTGTTAGTGATCCAAGATATTAGATCAGTAGATATATAGTCATTTATGGAAGCATTGACTAGATTGCCTTGCATTGTGATAGAATTGGAGAATCATGTGGGTCCAATTTGCATGTTTTGGGAAGACAGTTGCTTGACAGCAATGTCAGGTTTTATCCCTGCTGTAGGGGGTAGACTTGAGGTAGGGAGCTCTTCTGATTATTCTGTCTGAGGCCTCCACTCATAAAGTAAACTATTATTTAGGATTTTATCTTCTCATCTATAATTAAAATGCAGCTATAAAATGATATATGTCATTATGGTGGCTTGTCAGATCAAGAGCTTTCTGAGGTCAGGGAGACTGTGTTATCTATGTCTGTCTGTCTGTCTGTCTATCCATCCATCCATCCATCCATCCATACATACATACATACATATCTCCAAAGCCTTGTATCATGTCTAGCCCATTGTTAGTACTCAGGAAGTATTTGTGGAATTAAGAAATGGTTGAGTAAGTTGTTTCCTGTAAACAGGACTTTAATTATAGTTAGAATGGTGGTAAGTAGACTTAAACATAGAGCATTTTCTACTTTAATCATTTAGCAAGCCTCCCTCAACAACTGAGTTTATTTATTTTTTTATGCAATGTTTTTTCTTTCTTTTTATTTAAAATTTCTTTTGAAGTACAAATGATATAATAAACATAACTACGTAAATAAACTAAGAAGAAATATATTACACCAACCTGAGCCAGAGTGAAAACCCATGTCTAAAAAAAAGAACAACAACAACAAAATAACTATCTGGGAATTGTGGCAGGTGCTTGTAGTCCCAGCTATTTGGGAGGCTGAGGCAAGAGAATCACTTGAGTCAAAGGGTTTGATGTTACTGTGAGCTATGTTGCTACAGTACTCTACAGAGGGTAACAAAGTGAGACTCTGTCTCAGAAAAAAAATTACAGATTATTCTACCTCCCAGCAAACTGTATTGATTTTTTCCAATTCATTTCTATGCATTTGTACATTTTGGGCGTGGTTTTATTATTAGAACCCAGATATAATTTGGTATACTGAGTTTTCAATGTAATATAAATGCTTTTATACAATTTTATACAGCTTGAAATTGTATTTTTAAATGGCTGCATATTATATTCTTATCTTTCTCTTCTCCTCCAGTACCTTATGTACCCATCTGCTTTGTCTTTCTAGTGAATCCCCATTTAGCTTTCAAGCTCCCACTTTCCGACAATCCCCTCATTTCTGTTGACTTTTATGACCTTAGTTCTTTACACATAGAGTATAGAGCATATAGAGTATTGATATTATAACTTTTTTCTTTTTATGATTTTTCTGAGAAGTGAAGTACATTAGAGCATGGATTGTATAGCTCTATGTCCTGATGCCTTTTAATTTACTAATAGTTGTGTAGTTGAACTCAACAAAAATTTTCAGATACCAACATAAGGTATGAATAGAAGCATTGAATATGTTGCAGTTTCTAAATTTAATGCTCAAAGTATAGTGGCAGACAGGAAGGTAGACACAATGTAGAAATTGCTCTTCTAGAGTTGTGTATATGGTGCTAGGAAAACTCAGAGGATGAGAATATATCCCTGCCAGAGCTTTTTCTTCTTGTTATTTTTTTCCTCCTGTATTTCCAGAATGGTATGGCTAGACTGAGAACTTCTAGCATTTTTATTGCTCTTGGTTTTTCTTGTTAAATTATTTTCCAGAAGATTCTGTTTTTTTTTTATGTCTTATTTTTCTCATCCCTTGTTTGCTTATGTCACTTTCTCATTTATATTTGGTATCTTGAAATATGTTTTTCAACAAATTATATAATCTCTTTATTTATTTGTGGCAGGGAGAATTATAAAATGTTTCTCAAGATTCCCCATCTAGGCCCTAAATAATCCCTGGGACTATAAATTTGATGGGTTTTACTCCCATAATTAAGTTATAAGATATGGCACACTGTGGAGTGCAAATTGTGAGGTGGCAGGACCCCCACAGCCTGGGAGGTGCATTCAAGGAACAACCCCCAAACTGCTTCTCCTCCCTTCTTAAAACAATATTCCTTTCTTCTTGCTCCCTCTGTCAGAAAGCACATAGGCTTCTCTCCCTAAAGTTAATCTTTACCCCATGTACTATTACTTCCCCTCAACCTTGTAAGATGAAAATATTCCCACTCACTTTCCTTGCTAATTTGCAACATTGTTAGTTTAAGCAACCTTGTTTAGGTACTATATAAATAAAGCTGTTCACACGGTTTGGGGCTGGCTGCAGCCATCAGCTGCATCAGACCTTATGCGTGTGTCTTACTTTCTCATTCCCCCCATTCCCACTCTGGTTTGTTTACTCTTTGCACTGGCTCTCAAAATCACACGAAGGAATATTTTCAGGATGGGTCTGACCCTGTGTAAGTAGTTATGACCACATTAGTTTTTTGAAAGTGCAATTTTCTCTGTACTTCCGGCCTACAGAAATGTGAGCTAATACATGGGTGGCGTTTAAATCTATCCACTTTGTTATGGCAATTTGTTATGCAGCAATAGCAAATAAATACAATATTCATCATTTATGATATTTGCTACATATACAGTATATTTTTCTTGTTTGTTTTGAGTTTTGCTTGTATAAAAAGTAAGTTTTCCTTGTATAAAAGATTTGCTTCTTTATATAATTGAATCTACTGAACTTTTTCTTAATGTTGCCTCATATCTTCACATTTTAGAAGGAATTAGGGTGGTAAGGGTGAGACTCTCAATGGATTTAAGTGAGAGTGTCAAATTATGAATTTGATTGGACTCTGTCACTGGGATCCTTTCTGCATAGTAATTTATAACTTTTCAACCTGAACATTGACTCTCTCCACTGCTGCTTAGCTAAGAAAAAACAGAAATTTTCTTTTACAAAAATTTGGGGATTTCAGGTTTACTAAAGATTTATTTTTGATGTTTTTATGGAAATTTTATGTCTAATACTTCAACACAGATTGGCATGTAACAATGGAGGGCAACTCCCTTGTAGAGATTAGTCTTTCCTTTTACCGTAATTCTTGGTAAGAGAAAACTTATCCATACTTTTTGTTTTCATTTGATCCTTCTTCCACATTTGTTGGGTGGCCTACATCTAGTCTACTCTCTGTTATTCTGATCTCAAATGGCTTTCTACAGGTGGCTATTAGGAATGAGCTTTTGGTTTTCTTCCATGAGGCCAGTATTAAAAACGTGGTTATAAATGACAGCTTAACTGTGATTTTTAATACCCATCCATATCATTGTTGATACTTCAGGTATTCCTGTAACACTCATGGATTGATATTGAAAAACATCCTAAACAAGGGAATCCCTACTGTTATGGGTGCATTTGTTCTTTCAGCATATAAATACTAAGGACTTTACTGTGTGCTGGCTCTGCATGCTTTTTTTTTTTCTTTCATTTTCATTTGATTTTATATAGCAAATAGCCTATGCTAAGACAATCTTTAATGCTAGAAAGTATATTTATTTGTTTTTCTCACCTAACTTAATAGGAAGGCTTAGGTCTTATATTGGCACAAGCTATTCATTATGCTGAAGTTAAGATAGTCCCAGTATTTTGATTTTTATAAGGAGTGTGTGATAATTTATCAAAATGTGGTATCATTTCTATTAGCTTAATTGAAGCAGTGAGACAAAAATTAGAAACATGAAAATGATCCTGTCAGGGCACATAGTTGTCATGTAGAGATCAGGAGGTTAGAAAGTAATCTTCCATATAGTGTCATATAATTTTCAAGTTTAAAAAGAACTGAAAGATAATTGAGGCCAGATTCTTCATGTTACAGACGAGGAAACTGAGGCCTAGAGAAAAGTAACATACTAAGGAACATGCAGGCCATATGTGGCAGAACCACGAGTAGGAGCCAGATCTCCTGATATTCACTTATTTTCCTTTCCTTGATGCACATCCTTGTACTGCTTATCATACTTAATTATTCAGTAGAAACTTGACATATACTTCATGACGTTAAATTGATATTGTAGGTTGTACTCTAGAGAGTTTTTAGAGCTCATTGTCTTTTCTGTAGTGTTAAGGCAATATGGTTTTTATTAAAATATTCAATGAAACCTCTATCTTTAAAAATACTTGGTTGAATAAAATATGGATTACAACCAAAACCTCTGACTGCAGCGTTACAGTTTGGCCTGATTGAACTTTTTAATACTTTTGTATTTTACTGTTGCCGAGTATTTTAGTTTTTTTCTTATTGGTTTAAGAAAAGAAACTCTTCTACAGAAATGTTTTCTTCTGCTAATTCCTGATTGCTTTTTTATTGATCTCCTTTTTACTTGAAATGATAAAACTGAAAGAAGCATTGTTATGTTTTTAAGTATTGATCCTTAATTTGTATGAAAACATCTTGGTGGTTAAATTGCTTTATTTTATGTCTTAGAAATATGCTTCTATTTTTTTCCTTCTTTTAGACTGAAAATATAACTGATTTAAAAACTCAAATAGTAGTTTTAAAGTTGACTTTCCTTTTAGAGACATAAATAAATCTTGTTTTCTCTTTAATTTCTTCATGCTATATATAATAAAAGACATATTTTATTTCTCCAGTCTATCAATAATACTACATAGGTATTCTTGGGTTAAACCTGAAGATTAATTCCATTTGTGAAGAGTAAGTCTTGCCTACTTTCAGAAATTGCTTTGTAAAATACATAACTGTATTCATGCTTGCAACTATTCTAATACATATGGAGCCTAGGCAGCTTAGATTTGAATCTTCTCTCTTTCTGTCAGTTACTAACCAAGGAAGATCACTTAACCCCTCTCTGAATCTTCTTTCTGATGTTTACAATGGAGTCAGAGTTTTAGAGTCAGTGTGAAGATTAAGTAAGAGAAAGCACGCATCACTGTCACATTGGCAGTGATCATAATTAACTAAATATACCATACCTCAAGTAAAAATATAGAACAGTATTCTGAAATGTTATTGCTGTTACTCATTATCTAATCCAGTTTGCCTTAATATTTGATCTGTAACCCTTGTCTCCTTATACAAAAGATCTGGGATTATTTCTTTAGGAGAAGGCTATAAGAAGGTTCCCAGTGATGATCCTATTAAAGAATATCTATTTTCACTTCTGATAAGATCCACAATTCATTTTCAAGGAGTATAGGAACAAATGTTTTAAAATTACCTTTTGGCAAACCTTCTTTTCCTGGGAATAGTACACGTTTGGATGGCAGACATACATAGATGAGCAATATCTTGTGCAGAAATTCTATATACCTATAGAATGTTTCCATCTGTTCATTTCTCACTTTTGTCACTTTGACTTTCCCATCTTAGACTGCAGAGTCTATGTCTGTCTGGCCCACAAAACTCCTTTCCATTGTGTGGAGAATACCTCAGTTACTCAGCGTTAGAGATGGTGGAATCAACTTCCATATTTTAGTTTAACTGAGGCCTGGTGATAGACTTGTGGGGTTTTTTTTGTTTTGTTTTTGATGATGTCATCATCAGATAAGAGAATGAGGATATTTCTATAGCATGGTACCATGAAGAAATTAGCCTGCCTTATGAACAAATGCAGAAAATAGGTATTCAGTATTTGAAATACAGCTGTGAGTGTAATCTGCTGACTTTGCTAGAAAGTATTCAGTTCGTAACCTATATGCCTTATTATATAACCAGACATAGTCTGAATATCACAAAATTTCAAATGATTGGTACAAATAAAGTCACTTTAACATTGATTATCTGAAGTTCCTGTTTTTGTCCCTGATATTTCAGATGGGACCTCTTGTTATCTTTTCAATGTGCATATTCCCTTTATCCATGGACATATCAATAAACTATTTTTTAGTTGCCATGTGGCATTGGTCATAATTTTTCTCATCTACTTAAGCTTCCTTATTTGAGAAATCACTGCATCATCCATGGTAAAGATGTGGGAAGGAAGACGTGACCCCAGCTCCATGCTTTTACAGGTAACTTGCGATTTTCCAAGAAATTTTCCAGCTCTGTGTATTTGGAGGAGGAAATATCAAGTCCTGTATCCCCAGATACCAGTCTACCTAAAGAAGCCTTATAAAGTAGTAGGCTTTTAAAAACCAAATCTAAAATTTGAAGGTAGAGGTAATCATCACTGTTAAAGAATGGTAACATTTCTGGCTTCTGAGTACACTGTAAAGGCTGCTAAATGTTAGGGTTATTTCTGGCAGATTTAATATGTAGGCAAGAGAAGGAGGGAAGAATGAAGGAATAATGGGAAGAGGTGAAGGGAAAAAGTAAAGGGCAGAGAAATGAAAATATGTCTGTGATCAGTAGAGGTAATATTTCCCTCAAATTTGTTAAAGATGCAAGTTAGTAGTTGCCTAAGGATGCTTACCCTTAGTAGTATTTACAGTACTCCGTCCCATCGTAGAGTTTTAGCTCTTTGTTTCTTATATGTACATATAATTTTGGAAAAGACTAAGGGATATATGGTATACTAGTGGTATTTTTTCCATTTTTTTCTCTTGAATCATATTTTCTTTGCTCCAAAAAGCAAATAATCGTCTTAAAAGGAGAATTTGTTTCTATTATTTGTAAATACAGTATGAGCTGTATCTGATTCCTATTACATGAATAGAGGAAACATGAGCAGTATATAACATTTTATTGAATGTTTTTTGAAATTGATCTTTAACTATTTTTAATTTCATTTATTTTTGGGTGCTTAATTGAGTTGAAAGCTCATTGTTTCATACCATGGCTTAGGCCATCTTTAGAAGGAATATATCATATGAGCTACTTCTTGTTCAATTAATTACTCATTAAGAATAGGTGTCCACTAGGGACTTGATGGGCTAATATGTTCTCCTTTCATTTCCTATGTCCTAAATTTTAATATTAGCTAAATTGACTAATTAAAGTAACTCTAGCCTTATCCTTATTCCTTGTGGACATGTTCTTATATTTTAAAAGTTCATCACACAACTTGGTATAATTGTTAAGAACTTCTTACGTGATTCCCACAACTAACATTTCAAATGTGTGTAGGTTGTGATTGCAACATAACCAACAATAATGAGATACTACATTACACCTACTAGGATGGCTAAAAGAAAAAGAAAAGGGGTAGTGGTAGAATAACAAGTATTGGAGAGGATGTAGGGAAATTAGAACCTTTCTATATGCTGGTGGGAATGGAAAACGGTGAAGCTACTAGAGAAGACATTTTGTTGATTCCTCAAAAAGTTAAATGTGAAGTTAGCTGTGAATGACCCAGTAATTCAATGTCTAGGTATATAACTAAGAGAATTGAAAATATATTTCCACACAAAATCTTGTGCTTGAATGTCCGTAGCAGCATTATTTAGAACAACCAAAAAGTAGATACAACATGAATGTCCACAAATGATGATGGATAAATAAAATGTGGTTTATTCATACAATTGAATATTTTTGGGCCATATAAGGGAATGAAGTACTAAGACATGCTATAATGTAGACCAATCTCCAAAACGTTATTCCAAGTGTAAGAACCCGGATATGAAAAGTCACATGCTATATGAATCCAGAATAGGTAACAGAGTCAGAGAGTGGAATGGTAGTAGCCATGGGATGGGAGGAGGAGGACAGGGAGTGATTAATAGAAATGTTTTGAAGTTAGATGGAGGTGGTAATGGCACAACATTGTTAATGTACTAAATGCCACTAAATTGTACATTTTAAAATGTTAATTTTATATTACATGAATTTTTACCTTAATAAAAAAATAACCAAACTCAGAATTTAGTGTGAAATTCTTAAATATTGACAGCCATTTGCTCCTTTAAGTAAGTGTTTTTTTTTAACTAAAGTTTGTATAATTTTAGGGTCAGGTGACCTTTGTTGAGTAATATAGCTTTTTAAATTCATAATGTTTGCTTAGTTTTTCAACACAAAAATAATGTGTTCACTAAAGAAAAAATAAGAAGAAAATTAAAATTACCATAATCATATGACTTAAAACAACTGTTAACAATTTTATATATGCATTTACTGTGTTTTTTCCATCATATAATGTATTTGTACACTATGCATACAATGTGCATATTTATGATACAGGATCATTTTGAACATAGGGTTTATAACATAGTTTTATCATTTAATGATGTATTAAATAATAATTTGGTCTATGTCTATAGTTTACTAATATGTTGCATAACTCTTTAAAAGTTTTTTTTAACTAGCAGAAAAGTAGTACAAAGATCATGTTTCATTTGTCTTAGAAACCTGAAGGTGCTCAAACAAAATGGCTACTTTGTTGGATTGGGTTGGACTAGATTATATTAGATTGAAACAAATTAGCATCCTCCAGAAATTTCAATGTTCTGAAATATTATCATCTTGTTTTATTAGTTAAGGTTTACTGGGTGACTTGATGTCCCCCTTATGTTCTCCCTGAAGATCATAAGATAGTATAAGCCTGAGTGGTACATAAAGCAAATGTACCAATATATTCTGTTTTAATTTGTTACAGCTGCCATCATAAAATACAACAGAATGGGTGACTCAACCAACAAGAATTTATTTTCTCACAGTTCTGAAGAGAGGAAGTCCGAGATTAAGTCAGCATGTTTGGTTTCTCTTGAAGTTTCTTTCTCCTTATCTTGCAGATGGCTGCCTTCCTGTTGTGGCATCACATGATCCTTTCTCTGTGCATGTGGATCCCTGATGTCTTTATATGTTCTAATCACCACTACTTACAAGGAAACGAGTTAAATTGGATCAGGGCTCACTCTAACATCCTCATTTAAACTTAATTGCTTCTTTAAAGGACTTGTCTCCAAATATGGTCATATTCTAAGGTAACAGGGATTGGGACTTCTTCATGTATGAATTTTGGGGGGACATATAGCCATGTCCTGTTCTATTGCACTTTGCTTTAATGTGATTCACAGATATTATATGTTTTACAGATTGAATGTTTGTAGAAACCCTGTGTCAAGCAAGTCTGTCTGTGCTAGCAAGTGAGCACTTTATGTTTTTGTGTCAAATTTTGGCAATTCTCACAATATTTTAAATTTTTTCATTATTATTACAGAGTTACCATAGATTGTGATTCTTTTAATGGAGCTGGGCAAAGTCAATTGAAAACCTTACAGAGCAATGTTTTGCAACGTTTTTTATCTCGCAGCACACGTGAACCTATAGTTAAACTTCCACAGCACACTTAGATTATGTAGATAAAAAGAGTAAAAAAAAGAATATGCTTACTGTTCTTTTAACTTCTTTCAAAAATAATTTAATTAATGATCTTTTAAAATTTTCATTGACACACCTAAGATCCTCTCACGGCACCCGATTGAAAATCACTGTTTTAGAGAAAGGAGTCATCATTCTAGATGCCAGTTAGAACGTTTGTGATACACAGAAGGAGGTTGTTAGGTTTAAGAAAAGAAGCCATCTTTTAAACATAAAATCACAAGCTAAAGCAGCAAGTGCAGATGTATGAAATATCAGCATGAACAGAGAGTTTAGAAGAAGTAGATTCCAACCCTTATGAAAGACTTTGAGGGATTCTAGACTTCAGTGGAGAAAATTACTATAAATGTGGTCTAAAAAGCAAGAGAACTAGAATTAGAAGTGGAGTCTGAAGATGTGACTGAATTGGTGCAGTGTCATGGTAAAACTTGAATGGACAAGGAGTCACTTCATATGAATGAGCAAAGAATAATATGGTTCTTGAGATGAAATCTATTCCTTGTGAACATTGTTGAAATGACAACAGAGGATTTCATAATACATAAACTTAGGTGACAGAGCAGTGGCAGGGTTTGAGAAGATTGAGTCCCTATTTTGAAAAAAGTTCTACTGTTAGAGCAAAATTCTGTTGAATAGCACCACATGGTACAGAGATATCTTTCTTGAAAGAAAGAGTCAACCAATGTGGTAAACTTCATTGTTGTTTGTCTTATTTTAAGAAATTGCCACAGCCACCCAAACTTTCAGCAGCCACCACCCTGATCAGTCAGCAGCCAAGACCTTCCACCAGCAAAAAGAGTATGACTTGAAGACTCAGAAGATCATTAGTATTTTTTAGCAATAAACAATTTTTAATGAAGGTATGTATATTGTTTTCTTTGGACATAATGCTATGGGACACTTACTAGGCCACAGTATAGTGTAGACATAATTTTATATGCACTAGGAAACCAAAAACTTTGTGTGACTCACTTTCCACACTATTAACTATGATCTGGAACCTGTAGTATCTCTGAGGTGTGTCTATAATTTAGGCTGTTACTTATCCCAAGCTGAAAATGACAATATCATTGTGTCTACAAGAATCTTACTGTTTGGACTTAATTAAACTGGTTCATACAAGTCTACCAAGAAGTAGATTTTTTTGTATTTTTAGGGATGGCTATAATTAAGAGAGGAGAACATCAGTGAAAAATATAAGTGGCAAAAACAGTAGGGAAAATATTTGGATTTTTTTTTTTGCCTTTAAGCTGAAAAATATCTACTTTTAGCATAGGAAAATTGGTTAAAGTGGTGTTTCCTACTATTTTGGTGGCTTAAAGTCGGAAATAGCATTATTTTAATAGTTCATAATTAACCTATGATCAAGGCTTATCGATCATTATCTTTTGGAGATCAGAAGGGTTCAAGTTCTACTTTTTCTTTGGAGCTAAATAAAGATACTTCTTTCAAATAGAAACAAGTTGGGGTAAATTTGTCAGAATTTTTGTAGATAAATTATGAACACTTCAGGCAAATTGAATCTTCTTAATGGAAAATTTCCTTTCAAGGACCAAGTTTTGTGTACATTTCATCTTTAGGATCTGTGCACTTTGAAAAAATGGTGGCAGTTTTTTAATGTTTCCAAATTGGATAATATTTATAACTTCATTAAAATGTATACTATTTATTTGGGCAGGAGATAAGGATTTATTTTTTGAAGTATACGTTTGGTTTGTAAAATCTAAATGAAAACCCTTTTCAAATGAATAATTATTCTTTTTGATTTCTCTTGTTTAAAACAAATGCACTTGATAGCCTGCATATATTAACTGTCAATCAAAGAGCAAAATCATCTAAATTCATCCAAAGCAAACTATATTACTTTGCAGACATTTTCATGTAAGTCAAAGAGGCATTTACTTATGAGGAGTCATTTAAATGCAGCTTTGCGGTAGTTTACCTAACAAAGGACGTGAAAGATCTCTATAAAGAAAACTATGAAACTTTAAGAAAAGAAATAGCTGCAGGTGTTAACAAATGCAAAAACATACCATGCTAATGGCTGGGAAGAATCAACATTGTTAAAATGTCTATACTTCCCAAAGATATATATAATTTTAATGCAATTCCTATTAAAGCTCCATTGTCATATTTTAAAGATCTTGAAAAAATAATACTTCATTTTATATGGAATCAGAAAAAAACCTCTAAATAGCCAAGACATTACTCAGAAATAAAAACAAACAGGAGGAATCACGCTATCAGACCTGAGACTCTACTATAAATTGATAGTGATCAAAACAGCATGGTACTGGCGCAAAAACAGAGAGGTAGATGTTTGGAACAGAATAGAGAACCAAGAGATGAAGCCAGCTACTTACGGTTACTTGGTCTTTGACAAGCCATTTAAAAACATTCAGTGGGGAAAAGACTCCCTATTCAACAAATGGTGCTGGGTGAACTGGCTGGCAACCTGTAGAAGACTAAAACTGGACCCACACCTCTCACCATTAACTAAGGTAGAGTCTCACTGGATTAAAGATTTAAACTTAAGACATGAAACTATCAAAATACTAGAAGAAAGTGCAAGGAAAACTCTTGAAGGAATCAGCTTGGGTGAATAATTTATGAGGAGGACTTCCCAGGCAATTGAAGCAGTATCAAAAATACACTACTGGGACCTGATCAAACTAAAAACCTTCTGCACAGCCAAGAACATAGTATGTATAGCAAGCAGACAGCCCTCAGAATGGGTGAAAATATGTGCAGGTTATGCCTCCGACAAACGTTTAATAACCAGAATCCACAGAGAACTCAAACGTATTAGCAAGAAAAGAACAAGTGATCCCATCTCAGGGTGGGCAAAGGAGTTGAAGAGAAACTTCTTTAAAGAAGAGAGGTACATAGCCTACAGACACCTGAAAAAATGGTCACCATCCTTAATCATCAGAGAAATGCAAATCAAAACTACTTTGAGATATCATCTAACTCCAGTAAGATTAGCCCACATAACAAAATCCCCAAACCAGAGATGTTGGCGTGGGTGTGAAAAAAGGGAACACTTCTACACTGCTGGTGGAAATGCAAACTAATACGTTCCTTTTGGAAGGATGTTTGGAGAACACTTAGGGATCTAAAAATAGACCTGCTATTCGATCCTATAATTCCTTTACTAGGTATATACCCAGAAGACCAAAAATCACATTATAACAAAGATATCTGTACCAGAATGTTTATTGCAGCCCAATTCATAATTGCTAAGTCATGGAAGAAGCCCAAGTGCCCATCGACCCACGAATGGATTAATAAATTGTGGTACATGTATACCATGGAATATTA
>CAUYRH010058882.1:0-11258 GCA_963574655.1 Perodicticus potto
TGTCCCTCAGACCACTGGAGGGCCAGACTATAGTTTAAAAAGAAAACTATGAACAAACTCCTATGCACACTGCACATATCTTATTTTGAAGTAAAAAACAAAACGGGAACAAATACAATTCACGCCAACTCATGTGGCCCGCAGGCCGTAGTTTGAGGACCCCTGCCTTAGATTAACCAGTGAAGCTGGTCAAAAACTAGAATTTTTTTTTTTAAACACAAATTTAAAATGCTAAGGAAAATATTCACTAGATGCAAAAGAAAGCAGCAAAGAAGGGATAGAGAAACAGAAAAAGACCTAAAATAGAGAAAACAAAGACAACAAAAATAAAGCCTACTATATTAAAAATGACATTAAATATGAACAGATGTCAACTTAATAAAAAGGCAGCAACTGTCAGACTAAATTTAAAAAACCAAATCTAACTATATGATGTCTACAGGAGACACACTGGCCTGGGGCCAGTAGCTCAGTTGTTAGGGGGCCGGCCACATACACTGAGGCTAGTGGTTCAAACCTGGCCCAGGCCTGCTAAAAAATGACAACAACAAAAAAAGTCAGGCATTGTGGCAGGCATCTGTAGTCCCAGCTACTAGGGAGGCTGAGGCAAGAGAATCTCTTAAGCCCAAGAGTTAGAGGTTGCTGGGAGCTGTGATTCCATTGCACTCTACCGAGGGCCTCATAATGACACTGTCTCAAAAAACAAACAAACAAACAAAAAAACCAAAGAATATATGTAGAAAAAATTTACCTAAATGAGGAGACAAATTGAAACCTCAATAAGAGTTGAAGTCTTTAAGACCCCACTGCCAATTAGACATTAGTAGATTCTGCAACACATGACATGAAAACTCTTCAGTTTTCTTTCCTTAAAATCTGCTCCTTCAGTGTCGCTCCCTGACAGACTGCATCTGGATCTTGCTTTTAAGTAGCTTTTTTCTAGCATCCCAGAATACTATAACCTCTCCCTTTAAAATATATCTTGAATCCACTTTTCCAATTTACACACTGATTTAAGCCACCACCATGTCTCACAGGGATTAGTGAAAGTCTCCTAATTGAGTTCCACCTTTTGTACCCTGGCCTCCTACAGTCTATCTCCATACAGCAGCCAAGTAAACCTTCAAAAACAAATTGAATCATATCACTCCTTAACCGCAACTTACTCTGGTAAATTTTTAATGAAATCCAAATCCCACAATTTCCCTTTCCTGTTCTATTTCCTAAAGTCACTCCAGTCTCCTACACTGGCTTCTTTACTCTTCTCAGCAAGTTATTAAACAGAATTTAGAAAATAACCCTGTTTTAAAAAATCACATTTCTATGCATTAAAATGTGAGATGGGAAAGGTTGAAATGTAAATGATAATTACCTATGGGTAGGAGGCTTACAATTTTTTTCTTATTGCAAACAATTATTTCTAATTCACGTATTACTTATGTAATAAAATATTTTATCAAGCTGTATATCAAACTCCTTACGCCCAGTGTGGTAACAGTAGTTAACCACATTCAAAATTTGAAAACAAATCATACAAAAAAAGGTTACAATGTTAAAATTTTGTTACAAAAAAATCCTACTAAATAAAAGAAACAAAAACTTACCTATGGTAGTAACTATCATTTACTAATATATGCTCCAGGCACTTTCACTTATTCTTTCATTTATTTTTCATAAGGGCCATATGCAATGAGAACTATGATCCCTATGTTTCTGATATGTAAAATAAGGGTTAACAAATTTAAATAAAGTAAGTACTTCAAATTGTACAGTAAGTGGTGAGATCCAGGTCTATCTGACTTGACTGCTCATCTTCTCAATACTGGCTATTGCCTCATTATACATTAATTACACACAACTGCGGCCAAACTGAAACGCTCTCAACACCCAGCAACAAGACAAAAGGTCAGTTAGAAGGGTTTATTAAAACCAGAATTATATAAAATTTGAGACATTACACGAAAAACTGAACTATCACATTCTGTACATTAGTACAACAAAATTTACTATTTCACGTGGGAAAACACCAAAACAAGGCAGTGTGTTAAAGTTGGTTCAGTGCGGATAATGAAACTCCAAGTGGGTCTTGTTTTCTTTTGCTTTTTTTGGTATGTTCTTGATGTTCATAAATGCCCCAGCCAGAATTTCTTCAAAACGAAACACTAAACCACAGTTTCATGAAATAAAAGTTTCTTAGATAAAAGGAAAAGCTCAAGCCAGCGTTTTCTCCAATAGCGCCAATTTTCAATTCAAGGTTTAAACTGGACAAAGCCTTTACACATACGACCTACGTTTTTTACGTTAACATCTGGCAACTCTACGTGGATCAAAAGTTTTCTTCAAAGGACTTTATGATACTCCTTCATTTGTTTGTAGCCTAGATTACAATGAGCCTATTAAATTAGGCTTATAAGGACTGAGGATGCCAGTGTAGTTCAGACGCCCAAATGTAATCCCTTACTACGGAGGAACATAATTAGAAACTGACTTTTAAACAATTTTGGGACGCGTGTATAATGTCTGGACGTAATAACTGAAACGGAAGCAAGCAAAGGCCGTAAAATCAAAACAGCGTGCTTATCCCCAAAACCTCGTTTCCGGGTCAGTAAACTTTGTGGTGTTTGGCCGCGGCGGGACGCCGACTTAAGTGGTTTCCACGGTCTCCGTCGCCAAGCAAGGCCGATCTCGGCTTCACCAAACGCGGCCTCCGCCAAGTCCACCAAACAAAAGTGGGAGGGACGCGGACACCACGCCAGGCCCCGGGGTCAGAAATCCGCATCCAGGGCTCTCGCTTCGACTTACTGGTAGGTCCGGCCGGCGGCTCCGGCAAACTGCCCCACGAAATAGCAACGGCGCCGAAAACCGCAGGGGCTGAAAGCTGACTCGGGATTCCGGGAAGGAGATACCCAGGCTGGGCGGTGAGGTGGGGAACCACCAACTGAAAGTAGCTGCAGGCAGCCCCCAGGATCAACCAGGATCTTCCAGGCGTGGCCAGAGGGTACCGGCCCGCCCCCGCTCGCGTAGAACCGTCCTCTAACCTCGTCGCCCCGCCCCTTCCCGACGCAAATACGCATGCGCCCCCTTAAGCCGCGCTGGAAAGCGCGCGCATGGGGCCCCGCCTCCTCAAGGACTTCCGGGGAGCGGCTTACACCGCTAAGATGTCCCTTCCGCGTCGTTCCCTTGAACGGCTGCTGCCCTAGGTCTCTTTCTGTTGCAAAGGTTATCGAGGCTTAGGAAAAAGGGTAGTAAATCTTAGACATAAATTTGTTGCTGTATAATCGTTTACAGAATGAGTAAATTAGTAAGTAGATGTTTAGTTTTAACTCTGCTTTCAGAAAACCCCACTCCTTCAAAACTTACAGCAACGTAGTTTGGGGTGTAGCCTTGACAAGTTTTCCTATTTCACTGGTCGGAGCTGATAATACCGTGCTAGAGAATTTGATGACAATTTTTTAAGGAAAGTTTTTGCCAGCACTCTATTTAAAACTTTATTTTTACCATGCTCTTTTAAAAATGTTTTGTCCAAGTCTAAACTTAAGTCACAACCAGGTTTCAAGATGAATAACCTTAGTACCTATTTTTTTTTTCTTTCTTTTTTTTGAGACAGTCTCAGGCTATCGCCCTTGGTAGAGTGCCGTGGCGTCACAGCTCACAGCAACCTCAAACTCTTGGGCTTAAGCCTCCCGAGTAGCTGGGACTACAGGCGCCCGCACCAACGCCCGGCTATTTTTTTGTTGCAGTTGTTATTGTTGTTTTAGCTGACTCAAGCCGGTTTCGAACCTGCCAGCCTCGGTGTATTTGGCCGGCGCTCTACTTGCTGAGCTATGGGCGCCGCCAGCACCTATTATCTTGCCCAACTTAATCCTTTCCCACACTCAGAATCCTTAATCTCTACATAGAGCCAAGGCCTACTGCAAAATAATGTTGAGCAGGTGATAAGCTGCAGGATAATCTAGTTGAACAAATCAAGACTAACCCATGACCTTCTGACTAATCAATCAGCAACAAGGTAGAGACATGGTGAAATAAGGCCTTTTCTTAAAATGGGCCTCTGGAACGAGTATAATAAGGCACTTTGGGATTCCAACCAGGTGCTCTTTTCATGACCTTCACTCAACAAACATTTGAATGCCACAAGCTTGAGGTGGGTGTTCAATAAGCAGATGCTAAACAAAATTATACTTCTGTGAGAAGCAGCCTGATAAGAACAGACTTTCAAGTCAGATTTGGTTCAAGAATATGCTTAGTACTTGGGAACTCAGTTGTCATAAGCATTTCTTATATGTTTATATACCATTAGTTTTAAAGTTGTTGATTTAAAAGTACTAAGTTTTCCTTTTTTTTAACATTTCATCTATTCTTGTCATAGTGACACATAGCCTTGCCTTTATGTATGAAAGAGGGTAGCGGAAGAAAATTAAGGGTAAATACAAGGCTGAATATTGTAATATGTTTCAGGATGGCCAGGCGCTCATGCCTGAAATCTTAGCACTCTGAAAGTCAAGGTGGGTGGATTGCTTGAGCTCAGGAGTTTGAGACCAGCCTGAGCCACAGCAAGATTCCATCTCTACTAAAAATAAAAGAAACTAGCTAGGTATGGTGTCAGGCGCCTGTAGTCACAGCTACTCGGGAGGTTGAGGCAAGAGGATCACTTGAGCCCAGGAGTTTGAAGTTGCTGTGAGCTAAAATACCATGGCACTGTACCTAGGTGTGACTAAGACTCTGTCTCAGAAAAAAAGATATATCGGGATAAGAACCTGGAGGTAGGAACAGTTAGGACTCAAATCCTAAATTACACACCATTAGTACAAAAAAATATGGCTGAAAATCCATTTGTGACGTTTCTGAACCTTTTCCCGTGAAAGAAGTCTTCTGAGTTACTATACCTGAATCTGATTGTTAGGAAGGGAAGAAATCCTTTATGAAGAAGACAGTATCTTTAAGGACCATATAAAGAAATGCTACAATAGGGGATAGTTGGGGTTTATTCATAAAAATAATTAAGGATTAATTTAGTGTTCTGTTATTAATAGAGTCTCTAAGGAGAAATGCTTAACATTTTAATATGTTTGGAATTCAGACAACCTGGGATTTATTTTGTAAGAATATTTGGAATCTTTCCAAAAATCAAGAAATATATAAGGAGACCAGAGATTCTGAGCCTGTATTTCTAGGACAAACTCAAACAAAGTTGATAACAAGAAGTGGTCATCACCCTGCTTAGGTTTCTGAGTATAAATATATGTGTGTATATGTATCTTTATGTGTGTGGGTGTAAGAAATTCCTTAATATTGAGAGCCCTCCAAAAACTAGTAAATGTTATCCCATACAATATTTCATTTAATCTCATTACTGTAGTGTCATTACAGAAAAAAATTTCTAAAGCAACTTGGACAAAAAAATTACTTAAAAATTCTATTTACAGAAACAACGAACTTAACAATTCCTGAAGATTGTTCAAAGATTTCAAATGTATAATATAGTCCCATACTAAAAGACATTTACGTTTGAGGTACTGCCTCAACTTTCCAGTATCCTTAAATGCCCTTCTACACACCTAATGCCACTTCTTTCGCGCTATCTTGCGAGGTGGTTAAGCATTTACTATGTTTCTAACACTGTCTAGGAGCAAAATCATCATCTTGTTTGCTCTAGTTTAAGAAAATTTTAGCCAACCTCTGGTCCCCACGGCGAACTAGTAGTTCTCAGAATTGCACACGCGATACCGGTAGCTCACATTTCCTTTGCCCCTCCTCCAGCCGGCTCCCAGAATTAGACAACTGATTCTAGCTCATTAACCAGACAGCTCAAGCCGGAAAAATCATTTATCCTCAGTAGGCACCACCCCCATGGCCCCGGAAGTTGCGTCACGACGCTCTGCGCTCTGTCCCCGGATGTAAGGTTTTGTATCCGGATTCTTAGCGCGGACTCAGAACTTAGCTTTTCCCTACGCTGTTAGCACATGCGCGACAGCTCGTTTCCTTCTTCCTTCGCTTCCACTAGCTTCCACCGTCCGGGGAGCCGCCGCCACCGCCGCAGAGGAGTCAGGAAGTTCAAGATGGCCGCCGCGGAGACTCAGTTGCTGCGGGGACAGGCAGAGTAAGTAGTCCCTGTGAGTGGCCTAAAGGTCGGAGCCCGGGTACTGCCGAATTGGAAACAGCGGAGACCTGCACTGGCGGGCGGGAAAGTTTAGGCCTAACGGCAAGAACCAAAGTTTGCCTTTCTCCGCCCGATACGTTGTGGGGCGGTAGGTGTGGGAACGGGCGGGGGCGGCCTTCGAGCTTCGCTCCCCCCGAGGCCGCGGCTGTTAGGGTGAAGGCGGCTGAGGCCTGCCGCGCGTCGTTGCCCCGGGAGGCGTGGGCGCGAGCGGCCTCTACAGGTCCATTGCGCGTGGCAGCTGCGCGGCAGTAAGGTCGCGCCTTCCTGTTCCTCCCTCCGAGACCAAGCGGCGCTCCCTGGCCGCAGCACTTAGCGGCATCGGTGCTGGGGACTCGAGGGTCGTTGGTAGCAGGTAGGGCAAGCCTGAAGCCTTTCTAGTGTAGAGTCTCTCCCTCCCCCAGCCCTCCTGCTGCTACTAGTGTTCTCTTTAGGACCTGAAAGTCAAGAGGTGACGGGGTGGTAGAGTCACACTCTTGGACCATCCCATAGCTAGACTGTAGCCGGTGGGATGTTTCCATCTTCCCATCTGGTATTCTTAATCTTAACTCTAGCGATCACCTGCTGTTTTTCTTTTTCTTCTTTTCCCTTGCCTATTGGCACTTTATTTACGAACTTGCAAACTTGAGGCAAAGTAAAATAAGAGTTTGGGGCCTGGCATTTTTTGCCTGCGTTTACAGTCCTTCTTTACAAGTAGAAGTGGGAATTGTTAGCTACTGCCTAACCACTGTATGTCTATAATTATAAGCTAATGTACGACTCTATGCGGCCAAGTAGAAACATACTTGCATATGCTGCAAGGGTTAACCGTTGCTTAACTAAAAGTAATTTTGTTTTTCCTGTTTATGCTAGGAAAACTCAAATAAGATCTTAAAGAGGGAATGGGTTTTAAAAGAATATTCTGCTAGTAATCGTTTTTTGCAACTGCACTAGTTTTATATAGTCTCCCGGCAACTTGTGTCTGAGAGATAGGAGAAATCTTTGCCACCAGACATCTGACACTTCATTGTGTGCATCCAGTTCTAGACTCATTAATCTGCTTGGTTCACTTAGGGAGAGAATTATACCAAGTTTTTCATTGAGGGCTTTTTAATGCTGCTTTATTATTTTCACAGTTTGGCTTAGCAGAGAACTAATGGATTCTAAAGTTTGAAGCTGAATTTAGCCTCTTATTCTTTCTCCCTAAGTTAACTGGGTGCCAGTTACAGTATTTATGCCAACACAGTACAAATCTAATGCTGTACAACTAAAGTTTCTACTAATCTGAAAAGTTCTGTAGTATTATGCCCATTTGTTTTAAGGATGATCCAGATTCATTTTGAGTGGTCGTCAGCCATATTTTATTCACATGCTTTAGTCATATAATAATAGATTTAATAATTAAATATGTATGTATTTAGGCCCCTGCAAGTGTAAATAATTGTGACAGTGTTTAACTCTCTCTCCCCTCCCACAGAACATTCAGTTTAAATGGAATATTTGGTTTGTATGTGTTCCACTTTCACTAATTTGAAGTTTAATGTGAAAGCAAATACTATGCACACTGCTTAGAGTAAGTGCCCAAATGTAGTGTTTCTAGAACAGTTCTTTAGAGAATACTCAGTAGTTTGCAGTTACATGAAGTTTATTCAAAATAAGAAAATGTAGAAGAATAAATATAGAAAGTGGTGGGTTTTTTGAGACAGAGTCTCACTGTGTTGCCCTCTGTAGAGTGTTATGGTGTCACAGCTCACAGCAACCTCAAACTCTTGGGCTTAAGTGATTCTCTTGCCTCAGCCTCCCAAGTAGCAGGTGTCCGCCACAATGCCCAGCTGTTTTTTGGTTGTAGTTGTCGTTGTTTGGCAGGCCCTGGCTGGGTTCGAACCCATCAGCTCAGCCCTAGCTGCTGAGCTATAGGCAGCCAGCCCAGAAAGTGGTCATTTTAAGTTTCTCAGAGGCTTTACATCTTGTACATCTACCCTATAGAGGTAGATTCTGTTATTTTTCTGTATTTTACAGATGATGAAATTGAAGCACGGAGAAATTAAGTAATTGGCCCACGGTACAGTAAGTGACAGACTCATTTAAACTCAGGCAGTCTTGATTCTAAAACATTGCTGCTAAATGTTGTGCTGTCTGGCTTCCCACTATACATTGCAGCCTCTTTTTAAATTGCCTTTAGAGTTTGAAATCATTTTTTATTTCTTTACACTGTCCCTAAAAGAATAATTTTTTGATGTGACATCTCTAATTTGTTAAAACTTAATTTCCCAATCGTGATTTACAAAAGATGTGGCCAGAGGGGAGGTTTGTTGTAATACTAGTCTTTTGACCCATTATAATTTTTACATGTATGTTAATTCTGTGTTGAAAGTATTGGCAACATCTGCCTATAGCTTGAGTTCAGGAGTTAGACTGCACCCTGAGCAACAAAGTGAAACCTTGTGTCTTAAAAAAAAAAAATACAGTAAAGAAGCAGTGGCTTCACTAAAAAAAGTTTTGAGAATTGTCTAACTTGAAAACTATTTCATTGGTACAAAAATTTGAATTAAGCAGTTCACTATGTCTCCAAAGCATAAATCGAATGTCTCCCAAGCAAGACTATTCTTTGGAAAAATATTTGAAAAAGGAAGTTAAAATGACACCAGTAGTTGGTGATTGATCACTTTATTATTTTAAAATTGTTTATGATTATTTTTATTGTGTCAAGTGCCCCAAGACCTAAGTTGTTTAGGATAAAACTTTAAAAGCAAGTGAACAAATACTATTAAGCACCCATATTGTCTGTGCTTCTAAAAGGATGGTCACCTAGTACTCAGATTCTCTATAAATGTTTGTTTTATGGCATGTGTTGTAGACCAGGTTGGTTTACACATCCACTTAATGTGTAATGTTAAATTGTAACATGTAAGTGTTAAAGTATACATTTATATATGGAATTTATGTAGCCTATATTTATTGTAAATATAAACAATCTAAGAAGATCATTGAGTTTCTTTCTTCTTTTTATTTTTTTTTTGAGTTTCTTAATAAGAAAACTTTTTCTAAAGCTCTAAAACAGTGGTTTTCAACCTTCCTAATGCCGCAGCCCTTTAATATAGTTCCTGTGGGTCTCGACCCACAGGTTGAGAACCGCTGCTCTAAAAGTTACTGATAATGAACTTAATTTAGCTGCCTTAGCACAAGTTCACTGTATGTAATATGTCACACAGTTGAGTCATGCTTTAAGTTTTCTTGACTTACCTAGTGGAACTTCAATTGTTATTTTCTATGAAATTTTCTTTGAGAGATGAACCGAGGCCAGTGACGGTCTGCTATATGCCTAGTCCTACTGAAAGAACTCTTAGTAAATTCTTATTTTAAGGATTAGAGTCTATTAAGGTTAATCCTGGTTGGCCCTAAGAAAATAGCATTTTTACCAGGAACTATTCATTATTCCTTGAGATAATATTCATTAAATTACAATAGAAATGGGTCACTCATGGGAATGACACTTATACATAACACTGGGCATCATAATGTTCTGATCCCCAGAAGCTCTAGGAACTAGACTTTTTTTTTTTGAGAAGTAAGTTGCTTCCTGTATGGGTAAACTCTAAAGAATTTTGAGTGAAACTCCTTTAAGACTTTCATAAATTGTTAGAAAGTATTAAGTCTTATCTTTTGAAAGATAAGAATTCAAAAAGCAGACTTTTCTTCAGAGGGAGAGTTAATTTAGGGTATTGTGCATTCAGTAAATATGTGTGTGCCTATTATGTGTGCACTGTGAAGCACTGGAGATAGAACTGAGCAGAGATAAAATGAAGCAAAAGCAAAATCTTTACCAGTATGAGTCTATAGGTAGTATAAACGAGCTTTAGTCTAATGAATACAGCTTTTATAGATTATTCTGTCTGTATACATCATTTCATTGACACGTAAAATACTTATTGAGTACCTGTTACAGATTAAATAATCTTCTATGCCCTAGAGATAGAGCAATGAGCTAAACAGATAAAAGTCTCTTTTCATAGTGCTTACATTGCAATAGGGGGAGACAAACAAGAATTGTGTCAGATGTTGGCAATTGCTATAGAGAAAAATTTTAAGCACAGAAAGAGTGTGATGGGATGGGAGTTATACTTAAAGTGGATTGACCAAGACAACTTGACTGAGAAAGTGACATTTGAGCAAAGTGCTAAGGTAGGCCAAAAGAACCAGCAGTGCATGTATCTGGGGAAAGCATTTCCAAGCTGAGAAACAGCAACTATAAGTGCCAAGCCTCTGAGATGTGAGTATATCTGTTGTTCAAGGAAGGTGGTGTATTCAATGTGCAGATGGGTAGATTAAAAAGGAAGTGAGGGATGTGGCTGGAGCAGGATGAGTATTAGGGAAGAATAGGTTCAAAGGTTTGGAAGAGGTTGAACAGGTTAAGTATAGGGCCTTTTAAGGATTTTAATGTTTGCTCTGAATAAGGTAGGAAGCAATACTCAAGTTTCATGAAGAACAGTGACATAGCATCACACTGTAAAACCATCTTCAGTCAAATGGGAGATCTTTTGACTAACTTTGTCATCCTTCTCGCTGGCTTAAACCCATAAACCTACTTGTACCTCAAAGTCTTATCTGTCAAATGGGGAGACAACATTTCTTGAGCACTTAATGTGGGAGCCATTTATAGTGTGAACTCATCTAATTATAATAAACCTATGATGTGTCAGTATTTCCCCAATTTTTACAGTTGGGGAAACTGAGGCATAGAGGAGCAACTTTCCTGAGGTTACAATAGCTTTCTCATGTTGAAGGCAGCATTTGAACCAGGTAGTTTGACTCCAGGTACTCTTTGACAGTATTCCTCAAAATAATATTCTTTGTTTTTTAACTATTATTTATGTTTATTTTATGTTGCATCTATTCCCATGCCATAAGTTTTTGTTTCTTCTGTGCTACCTCGTCCTGTGGTTTGGGAACAATTTGTACGTTTTCAGTAAGGATCCTCCCGATGTGGCAGGGGGAACTCAGGTATGGATTAATGCAACCATGAGCTCTGTAAGTTTGGCGACTGCATCTTGGGTGTTTTGTTCAGCATCCAGATTGTACATACTGTTTCTTTTAAAGTGACATCCTTCAGATACTTGGTGGC
>CAUYRH010058884.1:0-29918 GCA_963574655.1 Perodicticus potto
CTTTGACTCTGAGGTTCAGTATGGAGTCATCAGTTAACTTCTTACATTTTTTCTAAAGTCTCAAAAAATAGACAACTAATATTTATAAATAAAAATAAAAGATAATTTCAAAAAACAAATCATGCCAAATCTTATAGACAACAAAAAAAAGAAGAAATACTTCAAAATCATTCTACTTCATCTGGATACACTTGATATTAAAATTGGAAAAAATATATTATTATTCTAAAGGGAAATTATAAATTACAAATTACAAAAAAATATATTATTATAAAGGGAAATTATAAATGAGGATGCAATATCCTAAACAATATATTAACAAGTTGAATTAAAAATTAATGTTCAAGTAATATACTTTAAATTAAATCCAATGTATGTGAGAATTAGTCACTATTTTCTTTTCTTTGCTTTTCCCTCACCCTCATCCCCTCCCTCCTTCTTTCACTGTCTGCTCTCCCCTTCCCTCATGCCCCACCATGTCATTGATTGTCATTAATTTTCCTCATATCAAATTTGGATACATAGGATTCATGCTTCTCCATTCCTATGATGCTTCACCAAGAATAATATGTTTCGCCTCCATCCAGGTTAATACAAATGTTGCAAAATCTCCATTTTTTTAAATGGCTGAATGGTATTCCATGGTATACTACAGCTTGCCAATCCATTCTTGGGTTGAGGGGCATTTAGGCTGTTTCCACATTTTAGCAATTGTAAATTGAGCTGCGATAAACAGTCTAGCACAAGTCATCAAAAAATACAGTAATGTCTCAGGATATAAAATCAATGTCCACAAGTCAGTTGCCTTCGTATATGCCAACAACAGCCAAGATGAGACGTTAATTAATGATATTTATTAAGAGGCTCCATGGCCTATCTTTTTCAGGCACTGTGTTAATTTTTAAAAAATGTGGCTCAAAAGAGTAGGGTGCCGGCCCCATATACCGGAGATAACAAGTTCAAACCTGGCCTTGGCCAAACAAACAAACAAAAAATGTTACCTCGTTTATTGCCCATGACAATTTTAAAGGAAGATATTTTATACCCATTTTATAGGTGATAAAACTAAACCTCAGAGAAGTTAATTAACTTGGTCAAGATCACACAGAAAAAGAGGTTAGAAATCATTCTGACTCTAGATCCCATTTCCTCAATCGTACGATACAAACCATTTTAAGTTTGTTAGGCTATGTCGAGTGATTTCTTGTTGCTGTGAGAATGATTATTGTTGAGAAGAGTGGCAAGAATATATGAAATGTTGACACAGTGGACTCACTTAGAGTTGAGAGACTTGGATTCCAGCTCCAGCACTGCCATTTATGTCTGTGGTATTAAGCATCTTTCCTGTTTCTAGAAAGCTTAGTTTTTTACATAAGTAAAACAGGAATTGTAACAATGTCTGCTTTGTGTGTATAACTGGAACATAATCTGGGCCAAAATTCTTTCTTTTAAAGTGTTTTACAGTTATTTGAAAGTATGTTTCCTGGGAGAAAAAAACCATTAATCTATTAGAGATGGCATATCAATAATTCTTTATTGTCTGGAGCAAACCTGTGATACTTAATACTAGAGGTTTTACAGGGGTTTAGGGCCAAGATATCATTTTAAAGATACATAGTATGTACATTTCTCTGATATTCATTTGCCCTTGAGGACAAAGGGGATCCATTATGACCTTGGTACTTCCTAGTGGAATTTTTTCCCTCAGACATTTTCTAAAAAAATGTGTTTTAACTATTTCATTTCTTTTTCCATATATTTTGATTTTTCTTTTTGTCACAGTGCAACACATTTTGTAATGGGACAGGTGTTCAACATGAAAATTCATGAACTATCGATCATGAACTATTGATCTTGCGTATGTGAAGATTCAAAATTATAATCACTAGGTTTAAAAAAATTTATTAATGAGTATAGAAACCACACTATAGCAAATTTACTCCATTAGTTTTCTATAAAAGCACTGGCAGTTGATAATTTATTTTAGGATAATTAATTTTTTTCAATAAACTTGCTCTAAAAATGTGCAAATAGTTGGCATGTGATGCTGTAATATTATTATTGTAATTGATCATCCAAGTTTTAAACTATTGTAATTCATTTGGTGTTTATCTCACATGTCTTCTTGTTTTCACATGTGATGCGTATTTTCTCCAATACAATCAATTTTTCAAAACTATATTCCTTCTCAGATTTATTTCTGTTAGGAATCCAGCACTCTACTGCACAAGTGTTTAATTTTCTTTATGCTCTATTTCGTTGTAGTACAAAGAAAAGGAATTTTGGAAAGTCATTTAGTCGGTTGCTCTGCCCTTAGGCAAGAAGGAGCTTGATCGAACCATTTCCAGGATCTAGGCAGAGAAATCTCCAAAAAGGACAATTTCATTCTCCTTTGAGGAAATCACTTTTAAAGGATAAAATTAGCAATTCTACTCCAGGTTTCTTTGTTTTGGAAAAACAACACTTTTAGAAAATAAAATTGGATATGCCCATTGAGTTACATTTATTGCCATTGAGAGAGGATACCTGAGAAGGGTGAGGTCTAGGAGAATAGGTCTTCTCAAGGAGACCACAAGGATACACTTGCAGGGTCCTCTCCATGGTGACTCAGCCCTTAGGAATTTGTAAACCTAACTTCCTGAAACTTGGAAATTTCCAAGTTCTGTGAAATCCTGTTGTTCTGTAGGGGCTGGAATAGCATCTCCTGCTTGATTCAAACTGGCCAACAAGAAGGGTACCTGTGGGGTGGAACTTTTTGACTGTAGATAAAAAGGGAAAGACCAAGCCAGTCAGGGAGCGCAGCCATTTGGAATTCTTTTGTGCCGTAAGCTCCCAGCTGGTGAATAAAGCCCTTCCTCTTATAAACGTTGTGGTTGGGTGCTTTTTCTCTCCATTGGGCCTCGTCTTCCTGCAACAATAGCTCACAGCAACCTCAAACTCTTGAGCTCAAGCAGTCCTCTTGCCTTAGCCTCTCAAGTAGCTGAGACTACAGGCTCCTACCACTATGCTGGGTCTCTTTAAACTTATCTTTTTTGTCAACTCATTGGGACTCAGGTGTAGTAGTTGGAACACCTTAATTGGCAATAAGGGTACAAGTGGCAAAAATTAAAATTGTCCATAGACCTATGGGCCAGCAGTGTAGTAGCAGGATTATTGCCAGCTCCTCCTTAGCTTACTGGGGAGACCTACCCTGTTCCCCAGTTTCCTTATATGTTTCAGCCTCAATAGTGAGAGAACTTAGCCAACATATTCATTGTCTCCTAGACTTTTTTCTTTCCTTATATATATTTAAGGTGTGCAATAGGATGTTTTGATATATATCACACATATATAGTGAAATGATTATTATAATCAAGCCAATTAACATGCCTATCATCTCACATAGTTCTTTTCTAAAGCCTAGAGTTCCAAACATCTACTCTTCCAACATATTTCCAGTATATAATGTAATTTTAATGATCATTGTTCTCATGCTGCACATTTGATCTCTAGACTTATTCATAATACATAACTGCAATTTTGTACCTTTGACTTATGCCTCCCCACTCACCCACCCACCCACCAATTTCAACCTCTGGTAATTATCATTCTATTCTGTTCCTATGTATTCTACTTTTTCAAAGATGCTACATATAAGAGAGATCATTCAGTAATTTTCTTTCTGTGTCTGACTTATTTCACATAATATAATATTTTCCAGATTCATCCATGTTGTTGCAAATGTAAGAATTTCCTTTTTAAAAGCTAAATACTATTCCAATACACTCTATGTGTGTCTGTGTGTATGTGTGTATGTTTACATGTGCACACATGCACATACATCACAATTTCTTTATCCAGTCATCTGTCATTAGACATTCTGAGGGTTTTCATTTCTTGGTTATTGTAAATAATGCTTCATTGAACATGGAAGTGGGGATATCTCTATAAGGTGCTGACTTCATTCCTTGTAGGTATTTACCTCAAAGAATGATTGTTAAGTCATCTGGTAATTCTATTTTCAGCTTTTTGAGGAACATACCTATTGTTTTCCATAAAGGATGTACCAGTTTACATTCCAACCAAAAGTGTGCAAGGATTGCCTTCTCTCCACATGCTTATCAACACTTGTCCTCTCTTGTATTTTGATAATAGCCATTCTAACAGGTGTGAGGTGACATCTCATTATAGTTTTAATTTTCATTTTCCTGATGATTAGTGATCCTGAACACCTTTTCAGATATCTTTTGGCCATTTTTTTCTTTGAAAAAATGTCTATTCAGGTTGTCTATATTTTCATTGGGTTATTTGGATTCTTTCTTCCTAATGAGCTGTGCGTGTATTCCTTATATATTTTGGAAATTAACATTATTGGACGTATGATTTGCAATTTTTTCCCCAATCTACATCCTGCCTTTTCTTTCTTTCTTTTTTTTTTTTTTTTGAGACAGACTCTAACTCCATCACTCCATCACCCTGGGATAGAGTCCCTGTGCATCGTCATAACTCACAATAACCTCAAACTCCTGGACTCAAGCTATCCTCTTGTCTCAGCCTCCTGAGTAGCTGGGACTACAGGTGCCTGCCACGACATCTGGCTAGTTTTTCAATTTTTAGTAGAGACAGGATGTCACTCGTGCTCAGGCTGGTCCTTAACTCGTGACCTTAAACTGTTTGCCCACCTCAACCTCCCAGAGTGCTAGGATTAACAGGTGTGAGCCACCATGCCCAGCCTCTTGTTTGTTTCTTTTGCTATATAGAAACTTTTTAATTTGATGTGGTTCCACTTGTTCATTTTTGCTTTTTGTTGCCTGTGCTTTGGTGTCCTATCCAAAAAATTATTGAAAAGACCAATGAATTTTCTTCTGTTTTATTCTATCCTCCTAGATTTCTCAAGGTTTATAGAAGCCAGAAAGTTCACATCAAGCTAATAATAACCTTCTCTCAATGGCCTAAGATCTGTTAAATTCAGATCCTCCTCCTGGAGCTTTCTACTTTGGCACAGGTAAGAAAAAACTGCTATATTCCAGCTATCACTGTCTATATTTCCCCAGAAGCCAAGATTGAATTTCTGCTAACCCTACCAATTACTTTCCTGGAGAGGTAGCTGGATTAAAGTTGAGAATGAAAGGAAAGCACAGAGCTACAATTTGAACTCGTTTTCTAAACGAAAGGAGTTGCAGTTGGGTCAGAGAAGCTGGCTAGATGTAAAGAGGCAAAATGGACAGTGATTAACAATGATTGTAGGTTGGGAGTGAAGTAGAAGAATTAAGAATAATCAAAGATGTCTGGTTTGGAAAATTGAGTGTGTAATGTAATGAGTAAACTAGCTGTTTCTATCTACCAAACTCTCACAACATCTCAAAGCAAATTATCATTAATTTTCTATGGCTCACATATTCTTTAATCTGCGTATCTTTTTTCAAGAGACAAAGTGACCCTAATGAATGTCATGAGGAGAGAAGGATGTTGAAAAGTCACTTCAGGATCACCATGACCCCCTTGTCTAAATGCACCACAGACATCACCTCTATCATCTTGTTGATTATGTGGCCAGTGTCAGCTGAGAACCTGAGAAAAATATTCTTGGCATAAAAGTCAATCCCAATTTGAAGTTGAAAGGTTTTTCGTTTTGTTTTACTTTAGTTAAAGATGTACCTCATGACACACTGTAATGAATCTCTTGGCATAGTGATACTGAAAGTGCAATCTCCAAAATTCCTACTCTAGAATGTAAAGCGTACTTTCAGATGGGGTTAACAAAGTCACTGGGATTGCTCATATTTAATAATAATCAGTAAGAGGAGTGCTGCTATTCACAAGTTTCAAAACACAGTCTCTTATCTTATTATTTGTCCTTTTATGCCTGAGAAAGCATGGGATCCACAATGGTTTTTCACTCTTTAAAAATTCTAAAACTATTCTATGGGTTTGCTTAAGGGTTATATTTATCTATGTTGTTTTGAACATAAACTGTTTTTAATGTAAGAATAGAGACTGTGTTCTTGCCAGTAGTAGACTCTTAAAACAACATTAATAATAATAATGTTGTTATAGCATCAAAAATGATAGGTTTGATAAACAATACAGGAAAAGATTAAAGACTAAGTACTAATGGACCCAGCCAAAGAGTAGAAGATAAAAGGGGGGGGATAAAATATAATCTTCATTACAATGAATGCTAAGTTATAGGACAACTGGCATGAGAGTAGCTCTTAGGTATTACTCATCTAGTCTCATATAGTTCGAGAAAGAGTTTAAGACTCCTTCCATGAATTGGGCAAGTTCATATAATGGAAATTTAAAAGGAACACAAAATAGGGGCAAAGGTGTACGATTGAGTTAGAAATAAGTTTAGTTAAAAAATACATATTCCAATACCAACACACTTGCTACAGAAAGTTACAAATATGATTCAGAGCTTTTTGGTAATCATCTCTAAAAGGGAATTGTCAGTATCTGTAAGATGGAAGCTGTGCAGTTTTTCAGGAGACCCACATAACTGTGGAGGGTGAAGTCCGACAAAAATACCCCTTAGGATTCCCTGTGCAGGTAACTCTGTGAAGTAACAGCCCACATACTAAACAGCATCCTTACAGCAAAGGAAAGAGTGAGATTCATAAAACTGTTCTTACTTTGTTGCCCATAGTGGCTGAGGGACAGCCCACAAAGTACATTTAAAATAAAAATAGTTTACAGAGGGTGCTGAGTGATAAAATAAAGCAAATTCTCCAGTGTTCAGAAATTCCTACTAAGGACAATGTGGTGCCGTACTGCCTCCAAATACTCTCAGATCTCCAGAGAGCTCTCTATGACCTTTCAGCAGTAACCCACTGACCTTCACTGGGCATCAGTACTTTTGAATGGTAAGAAGAGATGTTAAAGAGACTCAGAGAGGAAAATTTATTGGTTTGATGATAACTAAAGACTCGATTTGATTTCCATCTTCTTTGGACTCAGGTATCCTGGGCTATGTTTCTGGTTTTCCTAAGATTTGAAAAAATTTAGGGCTTGCACAGGATTAGGGGTGAGGCAGAGGGTGCAGAAGCTTCCCAAGGCATTGGGGATCTGCGATCTGGAACTCAAGAGGAGGTTCACTCTTTATTAAGGCAAATTCCAAGTTTGGGCTTCAGAGTCATTTAACAAAGAGCAAAGAATTTGTCATTCTTAAACCAGAGTGCATGAAAACAGAGGTTTCAAGTGGGCAGGAAATTAAGAGTCAGCAAACAGAACAAACTAGTCTGGATCTGAAGGCAAGTTTAAATGACTGAGCAATAAGCAAGAGAGAAAGAGGATGGTTGAAAAGTTTAGAGAAATAAGTTTACTGTTTGCAAAAATCCTTATAACGATAATAATGACATATTCATACTATGTGAGAAGATGTGTATTAGGAAATATCAAAATGAGAGAATTGGAACAATATGAGGAGAGAGACTACAGTCTACTTATTCGTATCAGCTCTGCAGGGTACTGCCAGTCTCTATAAAGACACATGGATGGTAATTGCAATCTTCTTCCACTCTAATCTTAGGTGCTATAGGTAGAAACTTGAACTGAAGATAAAATGGGCCTTACGAGAACCTAAATATTTTTACATTGCTACTTGAAGTTTTGAAATCTGAAAGGATGGTGAACAGTTCATTTTAACTTTCTACTTTATCTGCTGTCACCCTAGTTTTAACAATTTCTTTAGCCATTAACTGCTTATACCCAATGGCAAAAAAATCATAAATCATATCTTAAAACTAAAAGGCTAAAAAAGAAATGGTCTTACCCATAGCCCTACACTCTACGTCTGTTAAGACTAATATCAATCTTAATGTAGTCATGTTGAAGGCCAGATAGCCTTTGATCAATGGCATCTAGGTGGCTATCAGAACAACTGTTCAGAACACACAGGTAACAGCAATGACAGGGACCAATTTCCAGCCGAATTTTAAAGTACATCAAGAAAGCAATGACAAAGACAAGATAAAAGAGGAGAGACTGGAGTCTGCAGAAGTCTGAATCATGTAATTTAAGTCTCTATTTCCCACTAGCACATTTTCGTTTAGGAAGTCAAATCAGAAAGAATAGGCATCGGTTAGCCTACCAATTAAAGGAGAGCGATTTCCTGCATTGCCACCTAGTATAAAGATTTCTAAATTAGTATAAAGTTTCCAAATTAGAAGCCTAAATTTGAAGCATTCTAGAAGTCAAAATCACTTGCAAGCCATTAAGGATGAATTGATTTTCCAAGACAGAGGCAGCAAGCTGGAAGCCGTTTCTGCTCCTCTGAGGACTCATCCTGTCGTCACATTCTGGCCCTAAAGATTAAGAAACTTAAGAAAGATTTAGTAATTATAAGCTCCTAATTGCACAGCTGGTTCTAATATGTGGTCATTCTTAGACTCAGCAAACAATTTGAAACATCCTCGCCAGAGGTCTGCAATAAGAGGGTTTCTTGTCTAATCTCCATCCTACTCTTACCTAAGAAAATATTTTATTAAAGCATTTGATAAACCCATTTCGATATCAGTGCACTTCCTCTTTTTCCTCATCTCACAGTAGACAATTGAGCACAGCCAGCCACAGTCAGGCTTCCTTTTAAATATTCTCTCAGAAGCAATGTTTCTAAACTGTGTCTTTCCAACAAGGGTCTAATAAATGTTCTGTGAGGGATGTAAAAAGTTTACATAGTCAACTACACTTAGGGCTGGCTGGTACAACACATAAATAGATTTCTTAATTACAGGATTTCTCTTGAGCATTTAGCCTCTCATCAGAGAAAAAGCGTCATTTACCTTCACTTCACTCCCTCCTTCCTTTGTTTTCCCCAGAATACTATTTTTATCTTTCATACTTAATTCCCATGGAACTTAAGAAAAGCATGTTTAATAGAATGGTAAGAGGAAGGTTGCAAGGTTGGGTGGGGGAGCCTCTGTGAGCAGAATGCACCTGGGGCCTGGACCTGTGTTGTCTGAAGCAGCTTTAGTCCAGGAGCCAACTCTGCCTGGTGAGCAGCCTCTCACCGCCCAGGGCCTTGGGCTCTGCTGCCCTGCGTCTTGGGAGCCAAGTCTATTGTAGCTGCTTGTGGAGCATCCTTTCACCTTTATCACATCACCAGCTTCATTGAAGAGGTGGGATTGCCATCTGTCCCTTTCTGGCCATAGCTATGTTTATGAAAAGGGGGTGTATCATTGTAACATTATATGGGTCCACGGGGAGGTAGCCTTTTGGACTGTGAACCACAGCCTAGTTGGGTTGAATGAGCATATTCATAGAAAATAAGGTTGCCTGGTCTCTACAGGTGAGTGATTTCCTATACCTCTCAAGCACTGGGCTGCCTTCTTTTGAAAGGATTGGCTGCTGTAGGTGGACATGGAACAAGAATGAAAAACCAGGCCTGTCTCTTCTACCAGGTTCTTCTCTGACACTTTTACACAGGAAGATTCAACAGAGTTCCAACTTCCCTCCGGAGATGTCAAACAATTCAGTCCAAAAGCACTCACCTTGGAGAGACATGCCCAGTGAGGATAACATTCCATTAGAACATAACCTACTGACAAAAACATATGCTGGGTAGTAGAACCAGAAAACGATGTCCGCAGAGGCTAACAAGTTTATCCAATGTCATGTGTCTGGAATACTTTCCAATACATCTTATCATTTTGTCCACTTACTTTATATTTCTCTCCATTCAGGTATGCATAAGCTAAAAAGTCCCTTCCTCCCAGCACCATACCATATCAATTTCTCTGAAGCATTTCTGGCCCCACCATTCTATTATTCTACTTCATAACCTTTATCACGATTTGAAGTTATGTTATAAATGTGTTATCTGTCTCACCCCATTAGAAATTTATGATACAAGGATCTGATCCCTTTTGTACCACTTTATCCCCAATACTCAAATCGAACCAGATGATCAAAGAAGAGAAATCCACACTTCCAAAATCTTAATTCCCAGCACAGACTTTGCTTTACAGCAATTTAGTCTATAAAGGGAAATTGAGATATTTATTTCCCTGGGAACTGTTAAAGAGATAATCACCTGCCTGAAATGATTAAAGGGCTCTTCAACTTGGGGCAGGAGGTTGATTGTTACGGCCCTCTGTGGGGCCATCTGTTTGTATCTATACTAACAAATCACATCTACTCAACTTCTGTGGCCCAGATCTTGGATCTCCCTGGTTTCTACCCGTTAAAAAGTCTCTGAGATTGTTTCAAATTTCTATTCTGATGAATTGCCTGGCGAACCTTATAATATTAATGCTGATGACTTTATCTGGCAACAATTCTGGTGTAATTAATTAAATTAGTGTAAGACTCAGATTTCTCACCTGTTCAGTTTCAGATTTTTCATGGTAAAAGAGATGTAGCATGAAAATAAATAAAATGAAGTGAAATAAATCTTTAAATCATTTGCGTGATTTTCAAGGGTTGGAGAGCACATAGCGTCACGTCTTTAAACCAGCAAAAACTATAAAATGCTATCAGCTCTTAGTTATTCTTTCTTTCCAGTAGAAAATCCCTAGATATTTGGAAATGTTTGTATTACTGACAGAATTTTCACTTTTAACTTGGTTGCTTGAAAACATAAACAATGTCAGTATGGAACATAAAACAATTTTTGAAAAACTAAGTTTGCTAAACACAATGGCCAAAGAAACACAAAAGAGGGCAAAGAGTGAGGGACTTTTAGGTTTAAGAAAAGGGGATCCAGTTTGAAAAGACTAAAGCTAAGACTGGGTCAATGAGACACATTCTGACTTTGCCATCGGAGCTATCTAAATAAAGAGAAGGATAAATTCATAAGACCTACTGCACCTCGCTCCAACTGCCATTACACTTCAGGATATGTACTTTTCCTCTAAGTGCATAAAAAATTTAGGGTGTAAGTTAATTCAACTTAGCTCAAATTAATTTTTAAAGGAACACTACATTGTCACCTCGAGGAGAGATATCTCTCTTCTGAAGGTTACCTGAGTCTGAACATATTCTAAGCATCATCTCAATGCTTCACAATTATTATAGTAAGAGCTTACTTGGGTATTAATACATATGCACATTGGATCATTATAAATTGCTTTTCAACCATGAAATCATATTATTTCTTTTATTGCTTAAGTACTTATTACATCCATGTTCAGTTCTGCATATTTTAAGGGACGGCCATTATCACTTAAAAAGACTTAACCTTTGAAAAGCAAACTTTTGAATTCAGGGTTTAGGCTGAATACTTTATCTCCTACAGAGAATAAGGAACAGTCCTAATATACCAGCCAGAGACCTAATTTTTCAGGTTGAATTTTAAAACCCCTTAAAAATACAATCTAAATAGTCACTCCCTAATTAAAAAGGAGTAATGTGCCCCAAAGAGTGATGTGTTATCCTGACCAGAACTTTGATATGTATATATTTCCAGAATTGTTTTTTTCTTCTCTAGGATGTTGCAACATTAAATCACAGTATTGGGAGACAGGTCCTTGTAACATATGACACGTGGCCGGGAGCATCTCCCCAAACCCAAACACATGGTGTTACTAAGGCAGGCATTCCGCAAAGGCTGAAGAGAGTGATTTTTTTCTAAGTTCCTTGGTTCATTGATCTGACATGATTTCTACAGGTATATACCCAATTTGGGTAAGTAGAAGTCAGCCATGACTTTATGAAAGGTGTTTAAGAAGAGAGGTAGCTGTTCCCAGAAAGGTTGAAAGACTAATCCCACTTTGGTTTAGGGCCTTTTCCTCACCAGCAGAGGCCTGCAGTAAAAAACCACATCCTGATTCTGCTTCCATTTGACCTTCACACACTCTGCCCCACTCCCTGCTGGCCCAGCAACACTGAATCTCTTATACCTATGACACCACCTTGTAGCATGTGGAAGCCTCAGGGGAAGCACTAATAGTGATAGATGGTTTGTGATTCCCTATGGAAGCAGATACCATCAGTACCCCTGACCTCCATAGGCAACCACTCTGCTGATTAGTAGGAGAAACAGCAGCTCCTCACCTGCCAGGGCTGGTAATGGAGAAGGACTTCTGAGCTCAAACAGCAGAGTGAATTGCTGCTGCAGTAGGAAAGGACATTGTTTATTCTGGAACCACAACTCCCAGCAGGAGGAGAAAAAGGATTTGGTGAGGCATAAAAGATTAGATTATAGTCTCAATTCCATTATTAGCTAGGGATATGAGGGAAGAAATTATTTAACTTCCTGGTATCTGCATTGATCAGCATGGTCACAATTACAGCAAAATAAATAACATTTATGAAACATCAATTATATATCAGAAAATGTGTTATTTGATATGAATTATATCATCACATCCATCATAATTACCCTTTGGGATAAATACTCGTAATACTCCATTTTACTCATGTCGGGTCTTGAGTTTTTGAGAGTACAAGAAATTCACTCAATCTAGTAAATACTGCAGAACTGGTTGCCACAAGCAGATAATAACTATGTCCTTGCATTTCCACCAAGCATGTGGTAGGACACAGATAGATAATGGATATGTCATGCTTGACAAGCCACCCAAATGGAGGAATGGTCATTGTCATGTAGCCATATGCAGGCTTGCCGTTGATTTCTGGAAGCTTTTGTGTCTAGCGCTGCTGCAGGGCCTTCCCCAGCCTTCCTGCTCCAGCCTGCTCCAATTTAGATCACAGCACAACTGTGGTGTTCCCACTGAATCACAGACCAAAGGTGAGGACAACTTTGGCAGGTCATTTATCTCTTTTCAGCTACACCTCATGCTTCTCGGTGTTGCTTTGTGAAATTATTGCCATCTGTTTGGCTTTTGTTTCCCCCAATCACGATGAGGTTGAACAAACCAGTGGAGCTTAATACCTGCTCACTCAGCCCAGAATGGGTGGGTCATACGTTTTCTAGATAATATATTTAGAGAGTAAATGGAATTTGTAGTGATTCTTCTTTCTCAGGTTATATCATTTCTCTTTACCAAAAGGAATAAAATGGAAGGAAAGAAAGCAAACAATACAGAGGCTGATCCTCGGGGGTGGAATTTTTTAATAGTAAGTAGTTACTTCTTATTAAACATAGCTTAGAGAATCTAGGAACATCTTACTGGCCACAGAATTTCTTCCACACTCAAATGCCAACTGCTGATATTATCACCCTCCAAATCTTATGCCCAGGAGTCTTCCAAAGGTCATACCGCCAGACAAGTTAAATTTAAAAAGGAGTCTTTCTATTGAAGAGCCGGCCGACAACTGTCTCAGTGTCCCGACATGGGGTTTCTGAGAGCAGCCCCGAGTGCTTACGGGGTTGGGTTTTTTAAGGCTTGGTCTGCCATCCTGGTTGGCATGCAGGCTGCCCAGGTGCATTTGGGTAGGCTAGCAAGCATTGTACAGAAGTAGAATTTTGCAGTTAGTGTCATACATCTTTGTTTCAGCACTTTCTCCACCTGGTATTTCTTAAAGGTCAGTCTGGGGACAGTTGGTACTTCCCGGTCCGTTTCTCAGGGGAGTTAGTCAAGCAAGAAGTCAGTGAGTACTTTTCCATCTATCATGGCAGTGAACCAGACTTGCTCCATTTTGTTGAGGGCTTGTGGCCCAGAAATTTGCCAGGAGTTAACTGGTGTTTTTTTTAACCTTGGTGTAGGTCTAACACAAAAGAGATATTTTCTTTAGATTAAAATGTTGCCTTATGTTAAAATATACTAATATACTTTAGAAGGGCATCTTTACCTTAGTATGGAGTAGTTTCATAGTATTTTCCATCTAATAAGAAATTTTGCTGCCAAGATAATGGAGAGGGTGGTGGCACCTCTGTGGTGTGAAGGCAAGGTTACTCTGGGGCCAGCTCCAGCCATCTACAGAGGTTTTCAGGCCCTAACAGTGACTAAAATGGCAAAACTTTTGCTGGCTGTTATTTATAGTGCTGAAATCTTCATATGGCACATATGATCTCATGCTCTTCTTCTGTCAGAATGTCAGAGTAGACGAGAACAACACAGGGCTCTCCTTACCTGAAGGACTCTATACAAACCACAGGAATGGCTCCAGACAGATCCTCAGTAATGTGGCCTGTGGCACAGGTGCCTACTTGAGTTTAAAATGTGAACATTTCACAAACACAGAGAAACAAGGTCCAGATCTTAGAATCTGTGAAAGTATCTTGGCCTTGTGTCCAATGAATAGCAAAATTTCTCAGGTTTCAAATTAGGATACTGGTGAGCAGAGGAATGGTTTACTACTAAATCCTATGTTATTGTGGGCAGTATAGAGGGAACTGGGGTGACTTAACTGGAGAAATAGACTATCTCTGGGCTGGAAGTTGAGTCCTGATTTGGGAAAACTAAAGAAGACAGAAAAAAGATGTGTGAAAACCTGTGTGACAGGTTGACATGAATCATTTGCTCTTAAATGCTTAAGCAACAGTTAAAATAAAACAGTTTTGCCCCGTTTCCTATTACTTCAGTGGCTAAAGTAAACATGTTTTTTAATCTCTGTCTCTAATTTGTTCATTTCTAGAATGGGATGTTACTTAGTCCATACCTCCTTTAGGTTGTTACAAAAATATTTTCCATGTTTTTGTAAATAAACATGACTGCAAGCACATTTTAAATAATGAACTTCAAAGTATATGAAATGTAGTGGGAAGAACATTGAACTTGAAGTCAGTATCTTTGTGATTAGAAATGGCAACCTGGGGACAGATTATTTGGGTTCTATGCTTTGCTGTATTACTAGGTGGGTGATTTTGAGAAAAATTATTCTTTCTATGCCATGATTACTTCATCTTTAGAATGAGGATAATAGTAGCTCTACTATACACAATAACCCAGACAGGTTCAATAGTTATGCGAACCACATCAGTATACAGAAAGCTTTAAAATGATGTGGGTCTCATGATATGGACCTAACACAGATGTTGTTAATCCTAGTTTTAGAACTACTATTAATTCACTATATGACATTGGCAAAGTTGTTTCACTTCTTTCATCTCCTTATATTTAAAATTGAGATTTTGATTCCAAAATAAATGCTTTTTAAAGATCCATGTCATTTTAAATTCTATGATTCTCGGAGTAATTTCCATTTGTCATACAAATCAGTTGTACTGGTCATTGCATATGAAGAGTTAACTACTGCAAACTTCTTGGTAACGAGAGACTGCCATCAGTGTCTTGAAAATGTGTTAGAAATAGAAAAATAATGACCAATAAAACTGATAATGTTCTTAGCTAAAAAAAAAAAAACACTAAAAATAGCAATAGAGACATTCATTGTTGTGTTAAGAAACCGTACAAAGCAAATGTAATTCTATCCCTACACATCAGTCTGACAGATTCTCTTAAACAAAGAAATAAGATTGTAATTAATACCCACCATTTATAAATACAGAAAAAGGAGACAATTTCTTGACTAGTTACAAGTCATAAGTTTAGGAGTTACAGTCAGTCATTCCAAATGGACTGAATTTCTCACACATCAGCAGTGAAATTGGTCCTCCAAGTTCTTCTATGCACATGTCCTACCCAGGAAAAAGAGCCAGACACACCCCTGTGTGCTACTCTCTGTGCAGAAATGGCAATGGCACAGCGATTCCACTGCCCTGGATGCTTCCTGGGAAAGAGTCTCCACCACATATCACTCCCAACCCTCACTGACTCCTTGAAGCTTTGCAACCTGCCTGTAATTTCTACCTAGGAGATATTACTGCTAACTAGATCATGTCCCAGACAGGTTCCTATTTCCTATTATGCCAGTTAAGGTTCTTGACAACAGCAACAGAAAATGTAGTATAAGAATTCTCAGTGCTAGTACACAGCAGGGGGGGGAAGGGTGAGGGGAGCTGAGAAAAGGAAGAGGGGTGAGGGAACAGGGGTGTTGTACACCTTTTGGGGGCAGGACATAATTATAAGAGGGTCCTTATCTAACAAAAGCAATCAATGTAATCTGGTTCTGTTTACCCTCCATGAATCTCCAACTATAAAAAAAAAAAAAGAATTCTCAGTGCTAAATGCAGCATTACACATACATATTTAACATTATTAATATTGATTACAGGAGGAGCATTCTTTTTTGACTCTGAAAGCTCAAGGTGTTTCCATGTTCCTATTTCATTTATCATTAGGATCACCCAAGTCCCTTCTTCCTCCACACATCCCCAGTGAGTGAATAGTTACCCTGACTATGGGAATTGTTTCCCCAACTCTGTCTTCCACTCCCTGGGGCTTGAGCCCCCAGGTACACAGTGTATATATTCTTCTATGTCAAATGCCACTTCATTCAGCCCTGAATTCTTCCTGAAACCTCAGCCTTTTAAATCTGTGGTTCCTCTGCCTGCATTATTTTACTTCTGGTGATTAATTCTCTGACTTAACCAGGGTGACTTTGGAATGCAGTGTCCTTGGTAGTCCAAGGGTATAACTCCTTTCATACTCATTGACCTGTCCCCATACCCTCTGTAAATAAAAGATGAAGGTGCTAAATGATCTTGAAATTCCTTCAAAATTTATATAATCAAAGTGTGAGGTGGATATATTTGAGCCTGTGACAAAAAAAGTGAACTACCTCATTCTGGGAATAGTTACAGCTATTGTCTAGAAAGAGAAATATTTTGAGAATAGGTCACAACTATATAGCATAAGATCAAAGCTAACTTTATCTTCCAACTTAACGTAAAATATTCTACTGCAAAAGCACAGTGTATGTCTTCAGGATTTTTTTTTTCCTGCATTGGCTTTAAAGCAATAATCTTTAGCAAGAATATTAATGTTTTTCTTATAACTCCTGCCTATCAGAGTGCGCATTTCCAGTTTCTTACAATAAAACATTAAGAATATAGTTCACATCATGCTGCAACAATAAAATTGTGTAAAAAACTGAAGAGGATACATCTTCAGTGAAATTCCATCATCCCTTATTAATACTATAATTGAGGGCTATAAATCTGTTTCTTATACAATTCATGCAATAAAATACTTAATGGATTGTGAATGACATGTTATAAAACTAGGCATTAAGTATCGCAATTTATATTTAAATGTGCCTCAGACATAAATAAATGCTCTATAAATAGCAGCCTTTCTCAAGTCAGGAGATATAACCTTCCATTCACTTCCAGCAGACTTGGGAGCAGAGTCCTTACAGAGTGTGTTGCTGTCGCCAAATTATTATGTACTGGGAATGAGGGTTTTTTAATATATTTAAAATAGTTTGTGATTACCAAATTGTTCAAGAGCTCTTCAAACAGAATAGCCACAAGGATTGTTTTTGTAAGTGGAGCCCCTTCAGGGAATGTCAGAATATCTCATCTGCCCTGAAACCAGCATTTGACAGGAAAGCTGCTGCCTGGTCCAAACGAAGACATGATGAAACAGAGTAAGAATGTGGCATCAGGAATCACACGAAGCACTATCATCTGAGACTCCTCCTTTGTTCCTTAGTGTCATATCCTCTCAAAATGGACCTCTCCACAGGCGACACCATGGCACTTACCACATTCAGCCAGGAGACAGCAGAGAAACCAGGGCTCACAGCCCCTGTTAGGTGTGAAGTGCGGCTCAGACAGGGCCAAGAGGCACCAGTCTGAGTGCAACTGTGTGAACGGGAAGCAAGGTTTTAGTTCTTTTCCAGAGTTCAATCCCATTTCTGTTTAATACCTAGGATGGCAGATGACATTCTAACACTGAAGCACCTCTCATTTCTGTGTGTGGCTACACCGTTCCTGAATGTCACGAGTATGTGTGTCTCTGAGATCTGGTCTGTGGCTTGAGGAAATCCAGCAAAACTGAATACTTCAATCTCTTCAAATGACTGCCAGCTCCCTGCACAAGTCTACACGAGGAGGAAACAAGCATTGGCTCGCCAACGTTTGCAAGATGAGAGATACCATTCAAACACCAGTCCTGCCACCCTGGGGAAGTGAATGAGCCAGCAACATCTAAACGCTACTAAAGGGATTGTCATGGCCAGAGTAAAGGATGTTGAATCTAGGCCGGAGCTGCCATGTTAACTTTCCTCGGTACTTTGTGGACAACCACTCCAGAATTACATTTCCTTTTCTTAAGAGCTAAAGAGGGCAGAAGGCCATGGGAATTTGAAATGAACTCTAACATCCATTCTACTGTTCACACACTTGGATCCGAGTGTGAGAGTTTTCTTCATGCTTCTGCGTGTGATTTCCCTAGTTTGTTACCTCACTGTCCCCACATCAGTCCTACCATCACAACTCCACATATCAGTTAATTGCTTTGAAAGCTGCATATAGTATAATTTGATTTTTTCACGTAATACATGTATATTCCCTGGGATTGACCTAAAAATTCCGTCTCTGACCATATTTCACTGTGCTTCAGCCTTTCAATCTGGAAGCCACTGAGGGGCACCCACGCCCAGCATCGCCCCCACCTGACACCCGTCCCCTCTCTCGCGTCTCTGTCCCTCCTCGCTGCTTTTCCCTTATGCCGCAGTTCCTGAGCACCACTGCCTGCCAGACATGGTGATGAGTGGGGAAGATTATTTGTAAAACCTCTCACAATTTACAAGTGTCAAGTGCAGAGATAGAAACAGTTCTTATGAATGACATAGTGTAAAAGTTGTGTTTTGAGGATAATGACACGATCTGAGAGAAATGTATTGACTTGTCTGAGCTCCCCCAACTCGAGTATGTGCTCTGTAAAAGTGGGAATTTTTGTCTGTTTAACCCATTGCTGCATCCTATCTAGAAGAGCTGATTAAGCACTCAATAAGTATAAATAATAAATTAATAAATTAATAAATAGTTGCACTAATTTAACCTCATAGCTGATATGGGATAGAGCAAGATTGAATTCAAGTCTTTTAGATCCAAACCTATGAGAACCTAATATATTCAGAAAAGCATGGTTGTTCCAGTCTTAGAGATTGGCCTCAATTATGGATGCCAGGAGTTGTGTCAGCTGTGTAATAGTAAGCTTTGAGCTTCAGTTTTATTACCTAAAAATGGGCTTAATAATAACTTTTGAAAGGATACAACGAGTTAAAAACTGTAAAGGAGACATCACACTACCAGGCACCTCTAAAGGCTCAAAAAGATCTTAGATTTGGGTGGTGCCTGTGGTTCAAGGAGTAGGGTGCCGGCCCCATATACTGGGCATGGTGAGTTCAAGCTTGGCCCTGGCCAAAACTGCAAAAGAAACAAAATCTTAGTTTTGTTTTGTCTTGTTTTCCTTCTCGGCCTCTTTCATTTATTTATTAATTTTTTCGTGTGTGTGTGTGTGTGTGTGTGTGTGTGTGTGTACGTCAGTGGTTCTCAACCTTTCTAATGCCACCATGTATTGTCATTGTTACAAAGGGTCATGACCCACAGGTTGAGAACCGCTGGTGTACTTCTTCCTCCACTCTCTGTATTTCTGACTTTTTCTTTGTTTTCCAATTTTATTTACCTTGATCAAATGTACTCCACTAGATGGTTCAACTTTAAAGTAGTTCAACAAATTAAAAATATTTCTCTTACTCCTCCACAGCTACCTTTTTTGATACATCCTCTATGACTCCGGAACTAGAAAAAATTCCCAAGACAGCCCAAAAGAGTCACAAAGACTGAAATTCTCATACCTCGTGAGAAGAGCTCCTGTTCCTAGATGTGTTTTTCACAAAGATTTGTTCTTTTTTCACGAAAGTATTTCATAGCAAGGATCTAATTGATTTCCTCAACAAAAGTCATTCCAACCCCGGCCCCACCTTTGCTATTTAAGAGTCTCTGTTGGTGTGCGTTTCCCCGATGTAGTCCCCCGTTGCTCAGCCCCTTTTGTTGACCACCTGGCTCTCTGTCCCTGTCTCCTCTCTAATTACTTCTGACGCCCTTGGAGCCTGTCACCCTCAGAAAGTGGAGATGCCACTGCCGCTTTTCCAGATAGTCCCATCTTAGTGACCTTTGCTCTACTGATTAATCTTTTCCATAATAACAGTTTTTGCCTTTTTGTCTAATTTTCAAAACTCATCTTTCTACAGTTGGGGTTTTGTGTTCCCATCCTTGGTCATTTGAGCTTTGTAATGGGTTCTCTCTTATTGACAATCAGTTTGAGGTGGTTCATCTGCTGGTGTTGATATTATAGGGCAGATCAACTGTTCTTTTTTCTTCCATGATAACTCTCTATTTGATGATTTTTATCTTTCAATGTTTAATGTTGCATTTAAAAAGTACTTCTCTGCATTGTAAATTCCATATATTATACTCCTTTTTTTCATCTAACCTATATTTTATGAGGCTTTATACTGGTGAAATGCGCTAGTTAACTGAACCTAATGGCTCAGCTTGAAAAATTCCCACTTGACACCTGTACATCATTCTGGTTCCATTAAATCTGATGCTTCAGTTCCTTTGAAGAATACATATTCCCAGGCCAGTTTCATCAGATATAGAAATGCCTTTCCTTTTTCTTTGTAATGATTCTCTATTATAAGAGGGAGAACATCATTCTCTATTATTAGATTTCTCAATTAAACTAAATTGGGCCCTCTACAAAATTTTAAAATAGCAACAGAGGGTGCCAAAAAATGTATACACATTTTAAGAAAGGGAAAAACTGTATTAAAATTATAATACTCAAGTCACATTTGGCTTCTGCAATTACAAGTGATAACAAATGTGATAAGTATTTATTATTATAATTTTAAGTTTTACCCTTTCTTAAAATGTGTATACATTTTTGGCACCCCCTGTATATACTACATGTATATTTCAAAGTCTTCTCAGACTCACTACACACTTCAGCTTTCATATGCATTCCCCCTCCACCAACTCATTTATGTTGATTAAATTCATCCTTCATTCTGACTCTCCTGAACATTCTACCACAGACCCCTATTCAGATCTGCCCTCTAGATGTGGAACCCACCCACCTGACATACAACCTCCCTGAAACCCCATCCCATCTAAGTTTATCATGTCACTCTATTATTCTCTCTTTGTCCTTCTTCAGTCATTAAAGTGACTCAAAAGGAATCCTTACTTTCATGATAATAGCCATTAATGCCTGGAAAGGTGACCCTTATAGGGTGACTTAATTATACTTTAAAGAGGCTTTTAATGTCTAAACTTGAAATGTGATAAAAATGGTTAGAATTTAAAGTTCCATGGAGGATGATGAAGGGAAATATACATGAGTCATAAGGGCAGGGGGAGGGGCTCCTGCCACCTTCCAGTACCACCAGATGCAAAGCTCTTTGCTCTGAGGCTGGGCCTGAGGAAACTCACTGCAGAATGCCTCCAGGTAATAAAGCTGACTCTTGACCTAATCAACCTTCTCACCTTTATTGGGATAGTGATCTGAGTTATTAGCTGAGTCTCTGAAAGCAGAAAGACAATGGTCTCTGAAGGAGAATTGTAGTCGCCAAGGCATTCAGTGGGGCATTTTTAAAAAACCAATTAAATAAAAGATTTAAATTTTCCATATAGTTTAAGAAGTTTAAATTTTTAATTCAAGCTGATTTATAGAGCACTGGCACCTAAGGAAATGGAAAGATGCAAAGGGACCTTTGTCAGCTGATAAGCGGATAAGAGCAAAAAATGCTCACAGATCAGCTGGAATTACCTAAAACCAAGAGGCAAGCAAAGTCTGTGGATACCCAAGCCTGGCTCAGGAACAGAGATAAATAGGAGCAGAGATCAGAAAGTTCCTCCTCACCCTTCTGCCCACGGTGAAAGGAGACTCATCGCATGTGAGGCACCTGTCTCTAATCACGTGTAAAACTGCAAAACTTGCAGGGTTACCTTGATATGAACAAGGTTAATGTGCTACTCAAGATTAATTGTGGCTTCACTAAGAAATTTATTGAAGATGAGGGAATCTGAAAGTGAAAGGAGGAGCAGAAACCTTGTTAGAAATTCATCACGAGGGGGTGATAGATGAAAGCCTTCAGAAACCAATAATAGGATTTTAAAGATTCACATAAGCAGCATTGAAGAGAGCTCTGGTGCTTACCTTAGACACACTGGGCTTGGCAGATGGGGGCTGGTGTGGTTACAGCTGTGAGGGGAAGGCCCAGCTGCCCATCTCAAGGTGGACCTCACAAACTGTGCTTTAGTGAGGTGACAGTGGGTCCTGGATTAGGTCTTCTGCATGGCATTTTTATAGACTTAAGTTTAGGTGGATCATTAAACAAACAAACAAAAACAAAAAAGACAAAGGAAACAAAACAACCACCAGATGGGCTGAGGGCAGTTATGAGCCTAAGGATTTATAGGCTGCCCACTGGCTGCTCAAGGTTAGACTATTTGCCTATCGTTCTCGAACCTCTGTTTCTTAATAAAAACAACAGGAAAAATATTGATTGTGCTAACTTATATTTTAGTTGTGAGTATTAAATGAAATCATGGATTTAAAATGATCAGCTGAGTCATTTAGCATCCAAGAAAATAAGCTATCATCAGAACCAGGCTCAGTGTTGTTGTCACCAAAAGTAGTAGCACCGTGGTGGGTGAAACCAATATCATGCACAATGCAGAAGTTGCAGGGACAAACATTGCCCAGTGCACTTCCCAGGGCAGCCATCCCCACCGAGATACATTCTATTATATAATCAGAATGTCTGTGATTGGTTTTTCTCCTCCGTAAATTAGAATAATCAAATAATCACCCTTCCCTTTTCTTTATTATGGCTTATCAGTCACATAAAAAAAGTTGGTTATAATGATGTTACTTCTTGTAGACCATGTCACCAATTAATTAGATGGTGCTTATCTTACTATTGGAATTCAGTGCTGTCTTAGATGAGTTTGAGTAAGCAACCTGGACTCAATGAGCTGTATTAACAGTATGTTCCTGAAAGGGGCAGTTTTCTAGGGAGATTTCCACAAATGGCTGAGAGATACACAGATTTTGTTACCGTCTACTTCAGCAGGCAATATATTTTATTTTTTGTGTGTCTTTTTAAATTAAGTTAATGGTGTTCATACACTCTTAGATTACATATGGTTTTTGAATTCTGAAATTCTCCATGCATTGACTAAATTACCTATGCATTCCTGTACTATACATTTCTCAGAAGGAAGAATTAAATTTTAAAATGAAAGTTTTCATCATATCTCAAAGTAGAGGATGGTGACCACATGAAGTTTATGCAAGAAGATCTTCTTGTGTTTACTTCTATGTAGCAAGCTAACTTCATGACAGTTTTCTATGCAGATGGCTTACTCAGCCTTTCTTAGCCTTATTTACTAGTTCCTTCTTTTCTTAGCTGTCTTCTCATTTTACACTACTCCTTTGTGGATTTTGTCATGTTACAAATGAATATCTGAAGGCTACTCTGTTTCTACCTCCCACACCCATGACCCATGGCCAGTTGGAAATTCCTAAACCTCCTGCCTCAAAGGCAACCTGTCCATTTACATACCTAACAATGATTGAAAGCCTATCATGCCCCAAGCTATGTTCTAAGCTGCGAAGATAAAATAAGTCTTACAATCTATTGGAGAAAAAGTTATTAAGCAAATAACAATACACTGAAATAAAATTTCAATCTGTAATAGCCGATCCATATGTATACAGGGAAAGCAGAGGTTACTGAAAGACCATGAAGCACAGGGCCTAGGCGACTCCATCTTAACCAATGATGGCAAGTTTGAATACCATAGCCCAGCTCAGTTCCCGGATAAGCTATAAAAACTCACAGCGGCCAACCCCTCTGACCAAAGCTGATCCTAATAAGGTATAGTAACAGGACCCCAACCAATCAGGGGCGGCCCCATTGTTCCCATACCCCAATCTCATACCCTAACCTCATAAATACCTGACCCACCCTATCCTCAGGGCTCTTTCAGCGACCTGCTGCACCAGGCAACCGAGGGGCCCAAACTAGGGTTTGCATAATAAAAACTCTTTTGTTCTTGCACAGGATTCGGCTCCCTGGGGGTCTGTGGGGACACGGTACTCTGGCACAACAGTTACTATAAAACATTTTAAAAGAGATCCTAAGACAAATTCAGAAAATACTGCCCCTCTTATTCCCTGGCTCCAGATCTCAGCAAATGTTATCACCACATCATTGGTCGCACAAACCAAAAACCTAGACATCTCTCAATCTTTCCTTTCACCCATCCTTGTATGTAGTACGTGAGCAAATCCTTTTCCAGATAAAGCATACACTTTTTTTCAAATTGATCCATTTCTATCTCCTAGTTCAAGACCAAGAACATCTCTTCTAATTGGTGTTCCTGCACCAACCGTTGGCCCCTCAAATCTAGGCTCTATACAGCAACCAGAATAATGCTTTTAAAAATGTTAATCTAGTCATGCCTCACCTGCCAGAAGAAAATAGAAACAAAAGCCTATTTTCTTTTCTGTTGCTCCTAGGATGAAGATTGGATCCACACCATGACTGTAGGGTGTGGGTTATCTGGCCCCACTTCCCTCACCAGCTCCCCACATTCTGGACTATTCCCCTGGACCATGAAGCCCCTTAGTCAGTTCTTCTAGTGAACCAAAATCCTTCCCTCCTCCTGACATTACCCTGTAATGCTCCTCCTGCTGGAAATGTGTTTGCCTTACTCCCAGCAGCACCATCAGCAGGACAACTTGTCCTTCAACCTTTGGATTTTAATTTAACGTCACTTGTTCAGAATAGCCCTGCTTGGCTTTCACCCCTACCACACCCATGGTAAGTTAATTTCTGTGTGTACATTGATTATGCACCAAACATTTACTTCAAAAACACTTACCACAATTATAAGTAAGTCATTTAAAGCATGGTTCTTTAAGATATTTGTCCTCCATGTGACTATAAGTTCCATGAGGACAAGGACCATTTGTGTCTTGTTTATTAGTATTACTTGTAGAATCTGGAAGAGTAACCGTGACAGGGCAGAAATTTAAATTATATTCACTAGCTGAATAAATGAATCGGTAGACAAATATTTATTAATTTATTTTTTGACAGAGTCTCACTTTGTCACCCTCGGTAGAGTGCCATGGTGTCATAGCTCACATGGCAGAGGCTATGGTGCTTACGAGAGCTATGGCTAAAGATGTTGGCCTAATTATAGCCATAGAAAACACAGCAGCAGTTACAGGAATTTCTTACTATAGGTAGGAAAAATATGAGTGTCCTTTAGAGAAATCAGGGAGTTCAAAGATGAGCTCTTTGCTAACATGTTTCACTGAATAATAAAAACAAAATATTTCTACTATATTTATTTTAATGTATTCAACAGCAATTTTTGAACTAAAAATAAAAGAGCACTATTACAGACTTAGGCAGTGTGCTAGCACAGAAAAACATAAATGTAGTTCCTGCCCTTCTAAAACATTCTGTCCAGGGGGAGGAGAATCAGGTAATAAATAAATAAAAAGTAATAATAAATATTTTTATGCTATAAAAAATAAGCAAGATATACAGCAATCATTACATATGGAGTAGTCATGTAGTTTGGGAGGTCAGGGGAAACTTCTGTTATGTTATGGTCCTTATTAGTTTTCTTTCACTTTGCCCAGTGGCCTTTGCTCCTTTCATGAAAACAGAACTCTCAGTTTTCCTTTGCAGAAACAAATCCCTTTCCATTCTCACTTCGTGAGTTTCAGATGACACCTACCCCCATCTACACACCCAAATACAATTCGGACTTCTCTTCTCCACTCCTGGGATGGATATGCAACCTTGCTTTTTCAACTAGAGCAATACAGTACGCTGGCCAAAGTGATTGGATTGATTGGGCAAATAATTGGCGCATGACTCAAGCTGAGCCAATGAAAGCTTTCCTTCAGACTTTTCCTGTTACTATTGGGAATGATATACTTTCTGCTTCTAAGATCTCTAGCTCTGAGGACTACGTAACCAGGAGCTACTACAGAAAAGTCTAGAGAAAACTTATCTCCAAGTAATACAAAATAGAAGAAAGCCAAGTTAAAAGACAAAGGCAAAGAGACTGAACTTATTCTCTTGGTATTTCCCAATAACTTAGATGTATCCAAGACTAAGCTACCTGAAAACTTTAAAATATGACTTTGTATTGTGCAGGCCACTTAATGTCCAATGCTATGCAATGGAGTCTGAGATTCATTTTCTGTTCTATGTACATAAAAAGTCCTGACTAATTCAGCAATCACCACTGGCTGAGTATTTACTATGTGCCCAATCCAGTGATGACTAACTATAATGTGCTGTTATAAGCATTTTTGACAGTTAATCCTTATTATTTTTTTAATTTTGGGAATAATGAGTATGAGGTATAGATAAGTCACATAACTTGGCCAGTTCACAGCTTGTGAATGGGAAAGCTGTGATTAGCTTCCAAAGACCATGCTCTTCAATACAACACAATAATGCTTCTCTGTTCAGCAGCTAACAGCATCCTCTGCCAAAGCTCCTAGAGCCTACTGGCCTATAGGCTTCTGGTCCTGCAATAATTCCCACGCTAACCAAACCAAAAACACTCTAGATCCCTTGGAGCCCAGCTCTTCTCTTCCAATTGCTGCCTAAAATAAAATCAGAAAAACCTAGGCAAGGCCCTGGGCAACCAGAGCCACTAAGGCTCAATTACATACACTACACTCTCTATAATTATTGTCATCTAAAGCACATATTAAATTCTTAAGAAATTCTTAAATTCTTAAGGCATAAATTGGATATGAGATAGAGACAGATGGAAAAAGTCATAATAAATGTTTTCTTTCTATCACTTCTAGGAAACTATATTATATACTTTAGAATAAATCTGTATGTATGTATGTTTTTATTATATGCAATATATATATATATTTAAAGAACATATATGCATACATGAACATTACCCTACCCACTATATACAAACACACATGATGTATGAATACACACACATATAGTATGCATATATTTGTATATTTGGAAATTTATGCATATAAAATACACTTCCTAGAATGAGCTGCAAATTAACAAAATAAGATTAACTTTGTTTGAAATGGACAATGGCAACATTGGAGCTGAAAGAGCTCATGAGAGTGGTGTAACTTGACCACAAAAGTCATCATTTGAGACTTAAGAAAGTTTTCAGGTCTTTTAGGCCTAGAACTAAAAAATATTTCTGAATATTAACCTTGTAACTAAAAACATACTGGGGGTTATTTTGGAGAATGGTTATTTATTAAATAATAAAATATCCAAATAATTTTAGACTATATTATAAATAGAAATCTGAATGTCTTGTCAACTGGACTCTGGAAGAATTTATAAAGTAATTCTACAACATATTTAATAAGAACTAACCAAACAGTACCCAATTCAGTGTGCAGTTCACTTTCTCTTAGAAGAGAAGTTGGGAGATGGAGAAAGCCCAGTGACATCCAACACCACATCCAGCCAACAGCCCCTCCCAGAGGTCTCCACTCATTCACCTGGCCCACCCCTTCAAACAAGGAACAGCCACACCATCAGATTACATCTCAGTGAACTCTGAGAATCTAAACAATTTTGAATAGAGGACACAGCAATATGAGTGAGTTGAATAGTAATATTAAATCCCGTACTTGATATTTTTGTCTGTTAGAAAGAAAATCAGCTTTGATTTATAGTAACTTTTTTTTCCCTTTTGACCAACTTCTTAAATTTATTTAACGGTACAATTGCAAAAGTTATTTCCCCTATCTAGGCTGCACTAATCTAATCTATTGCTAGATACACATATATCAGGTTAGTTCATAGAACATTGTTGGAGAAATATGGAGATAGATCAGTAACTTTCATTATTGGCTGTCTCATAGAATTGCTATATAATTTTAACAGTTATAGATTCCTGGCCCCCAACTGAGAGCCACTGACCTATGATGTCTGGGCACAGGTCCCAGACAGAACAATTTCTTTAAAGTTCCAATAGTAATTTTAATGAACATCCACTGTTCAGTACTTCTGAATTAGATGATTTTAAAAGTCCTGTCTGATGCTAAATTTTGCAATTTTTAAAATTACTAATTTTAAAACTGACCTTTTTTTCTGACTAGAGCAAATAATTTTGATGAACCCTTTAATGCATGTCTCAAAATCAACTGTACAAGTAGTGGGGGTTTTGCTTAGGGTTGTCCTCAAGTTAAGTAAGAGAAAAGTAATTAGTAGCTTAAATAAACAAGAGAGTTTTGTCCGCCTCCCCAATAGAATAAAAAGTCCAGGTATAGAGAGTCATTGGCATTGTCCCAGAAGCCCAGTGAAGTTGAGGTGATCTCTTTGGTCACAAAATAGCTTTTCCAGTACCAGCCACCCTACCTTCTTTCAAGGCATGAAGAAGGGAAAAGAATTAAAGATGGGTAGCTAAACCATCTCCTTCAATCAGTAAAGCAAAGCCTTAGCAAATATCTTCTGAATAGACATCTAAATAGGTCCTCATGACAGGACAAGGTCATAAGGCCACTTCTGGTTACAAATCATACTGAGAATTGATTTGGACCAGCCATAATCTATTGCAAGGGTTGACCACATTGTCAGCTACGCCAAGTACAAAAAAAAAGAAAAAAGCTTCTGGTTAATATGTAAGAAGATGGATATTTAGTAGAAAACATTGCAAATTATTTTAAGTTGGCTTAGATGAAAACAATTGAGATGAAGTTCAATTATACTTGGTTTCAGAAAATGATAGTGATTTACCAAAATATACAAAAATGTTCATGTGTTTATGCAACTGCCAAAAAATGACTTCAAAATAATTTTAAGAAAAATTAAAAAATTTTTTAAAAAAAAAGAATTTTAAGAAATGAACCTGGTGAACCTGGCCAGGTGCAGTGGCTCACACCTGTTATCCTAAAACTCTGGAAGGCTGAGGCACATGGATCATTTGAACTTGAGTATGAGACCAGCCTAAGCCAAAGTGAGACCCTGTCTCTAAAAAGAGCCGGGTATCATGGTGAGCACCTGTAGTCCCAGTTACTTGGGAGATTGAAGCAAGAGAATCACTTGAGCCCAAGAGTTTGAAGTTTCTGTGAGGTGTAATGCCACAAATGGTACTGAAGGAAACAAAGTGAGACTCTGTCTGAAAAAAAAGAACCTACAAATATAACAAGTATTATATATATAGAAATATATCTTTCAATGTCATTATTTTGAAAAATAATATTTCATTTAGATGCATAAATTCTTGTGTTACACCATTTATTCCACATACTTCAATAATCCTTAGTTTCTTACACTGTTAAACCAAGAATTGTACCTGATAGAAAATAAATCAGGAACAAACACAAGTGTTTTGTTTAAAATCATTGAATTTTAAAAATCCACCAAACTATTGTTCGTTTTGGCAACAGGTATAAAAAGGCTTAAAATGAAACACACTTATTGGCTCTGCTATTAAATTTAGAGAATTTTTTCCATAGAAAATAAAACAAAATGTTATTTAAATAACATCAAAAATTTTTAATGTGTTTAACTGTCTAATAACAATGTATATGGACTACACATTCACATAATGGAATACCATTTTGTAATTAAAATTATTTAATAATTAAAAATAACCTGAAGAAATGTTAGAACATATTAAATGAGAAAAGATGGTACCAAATTATGCACATCATGTTTCAAATTGCCTACATAGTAATTTGTTTGTTGAACACATACTGATGCTAGGATTAATGCTTTGTATATATTTATTTCATTAGATTCTCATAACTCTGTGAGATAGGTTCTATTATCCTCCTCAACTTACTGATAAGGAAACTGAGGTTTACAACAGTTATGGAACTTATTCCAAAACACATAGCTAATAAATGAGTGCTAGGATGCAAACTCAGGAAACCTAGTGTCAGAATCTGGGCTTAAATGTCTACAATAATGCAGTCCTAAGAGGGAAATTTATAGCACTGCAAGCCTTCCTCAAGAGAACTGAAAGAGAGGAAGTTAACAACTTAATGGGACACCTCAAGCAACTGGAAAAGGAAGAACATTCCAACCCCAAACCCAGCAGAAGAAAAGAAATAACCAAAATCAGGGCAGAATTAAATGAAATTGAAAACAAAAGAATTATATGACAGATCAATAAATCAAAAAGT